>VZTB01005215.1:232661-243858 GCA_013397245.1 Thryothorus ludovicianus
TTTTTTTGGAAGGAGGCAGGACAAATCCATGGCTCCTGAATTATTTTTTAATCTTTTTTTTTTCCATCCTCAAAAAGTAGTAACGAGATTTGGGAAGCAGCACCTGCCTGTGGGGCCAGGTCCCTGACCCAGGCCCACCCCAGGGCTGCCAAGGGATCATCCTGGGATTCCTAGTGGGATTCCTCCTCCTTTCTCCTCCTTCTGCTGTAGGGGGGTTAGTGATGGATCCTGCAGCTCACAGCCCTGGGGGTGCTGGGCTGTGGGCCTGGGAGTACCTGCTCTGGAGGATGAGGAGCTTCAGGTGTAAGGTGTTATTGATGGATATAAGCAATGGTTATAAATAACCCTACTTGGAAGTTTTCATCTTCTTTTTTAAATGGAGGTGCTTTTTGGAACAAAGTGATTTTCCTCCATCCTTTTCAAAAACAGCTTTTTTCTTTTCTTATTTTGAAGGTGAAATTTTTCTTTTTACTCTTAAATTTTTTTCTTTTCCAATTGTTGGAAGACATCAGGGAAAAATTGCTAGGCGCTGTACCCAGGAACACATCCCATGTTGTGCAGGTGGGAAAAATGTGGGGGGTCAGATTCATCTGGTTTGGTTTTCCTTAAAAAAGAAATTGTGAATTGGAAATGTTCACGGCATCAGTAAGAATTTTCTATCAAAGCAGACAAAATTTGAGGGGCTGAAAAAAATGCAGTTTGCTTAAACCTGCTACATCAAGTGTAAAAAAAAATTTAAGTTAAATAAATTAATTGGATAAAGAACTTCTGTTCAGTAAAAGACTGGCAACATTTCTGGGTTTCTGTCTGGAATTTTTCAGTTGTAAAACCTGAAATCCTCCTCCACCCCAGCAGTAACCTTGAGACATGGTGTTGGAGCCGGAGTTTCCACTGGCAGGGAAGAAAAAAATTACAAGAAAGAATGTGGACAAATTATTTTGACTGACTAGCCTTTTTTTTATTTTGCATGGGCAGTCACTGAGACCATCCTGCCCTGCAGCTGCTGTGGTCAGTGCTGGGAGCAGGAGATAAACTGCTGTGCTGAGAGGCTGGGGCAGGGAATGGTGGGGATCAGGCTCCAGGCGTGGGTGCTCTTGATCCGTGGTGGCATCCATAGGGAAGGACCTTCTGCAAGCTTGGGAGGCCAAGAAATGTTTTTTTTTTTTCACCCATTTTGGGTATACGGAGGCAGAGAGTGGCTGTGTGTTTGTGTAACTATAGGTGAGGGCTGAGCTGTTGTGCTTTTTCTAAATATTGTGATAAATGTCCCCCTGGAGCTGGTACCTGCAGGCTTCTCGCTGGCATCTGAGCGAGCTGCCAGCCCTGGCAGGAGCAGCCCATTTGTCCTCCAAATGCCAGTGGTTGGGAATGGTGTCCGTGCCTGGGGTGTGGTGTCCTGTGGCAGCTGTGACACCTCCTCTGGGTGGAGACCCTGCTGCTGGGCTCAGTGATGGGTGGCAGGTTGGAGTGGCTGAAGACCCCACAGCTTATTAAAATCCCTGTGTCGCTGGAGCTTGGCTCTGCCACAAGTGCCCTCCTCCTGCTGGGACCTGTGTGCAGATTTTTGGTCTTTAGAATTCCCCTGCAGGGAGCTCTGGCTTTGCCTCTGTGGGACACGGAGCCTGACACGCCGTGCTTGGGCTGGTTCAGAACTTGCTGGAAGAACCATGGGGGAAAGGAAAGCATTTGTGTGTCACAAAGTGTCTCTGGTGCTGACACCTTGGGGAGGTCATGGAGGTGAGGAGATGCCTCTAGACACAGTTATCACAGACTCATGGAATGGTTTAGGTGGGGAAGGACCTTAAAAATCATCTCATTACAACTCTGGGGTTTATCCCAGGGGATAAACCACATGTTCCCTGGAGACATGTCTCTGCACCTAGGAAAACCCTGCGGCAGCAGCAAATTTATTTCAATAACTGGAACGGGATACGGAAGGGTTGGGTGAAGGCAGGACTTACTTGGACGTGGGCTTGGGGCAGTTTTCCATCGAGTGTGCTGGTGGGGAGCAGCACTTGGGATCACATGGACAGTGTGTGCATGCCAGCTCTCCTCTGAGAGCATGGACCAGTGTGGGGGCTCCTGGGAAGGGCTCAGGGGGTTGGGATGCAGCCAAAGTCAGGCCTCACCTCCAGCCTCGTCCCTTGGGTGATGCATTCCCAGAGAGCTCCATGTGCTGCTGGACATCCCGCTTTGCATGGCTTACGAGGATTTGACCCCCCCCCATCTCCAGGGTTTTAAGCACGGGGATCAATCACAGATCCATCCTCAACCTTCCCTGACTTGGCATGGCCGTCCTTCCCACACGCCGGCAACAAACCACCGGG
This sequence comes from Thryothorus ludovicianus, assembly GCA_013397245.1. Lineage (NCBI taxonomy): Eukaryota > Metazoa > Chordata > Aves > Passeriformes > Certhiidae > Thryothorus > Thryothorus ludovicianus. The sequence continues at coordinate 234,989 of VZTB01005215.1, forward strand.
AAAACTCGCACCTCTCGGCTCGCTCGCTCAAAAATATCCCCAGTCCTGCGTGGATGCCGCTGCCAAGATGGGGAGCGGAGCCGGCGCTCCCTCTTAGCAGAAATCTGTCGCCTTGCTTGGCGGTGGGGAGCTGGGAGGGAGGCTGGGATCTGCAGAGCGCCGAGCCCCAGCGCTTTCAAAAATAGAAGCAGAACAAATGGTTGGAGCAAGATGCTGGTGGTGAAGGCAGCCAAGGCCTCTTCCCGCAGCAGCTGGTGGCTGCTTCTTGCTCCTCCATCAATCCTCTCCCCAGAGCTGGCGTTCCCTGGCAGGGGGGAGAGGTGAACATCTGGCTCTTGGGGTGGCCTGGGGCACAGTGATGCTTTATTGGGTTTGGTGTGGTGCCCTGGGGTTTTGGTACAGTTGAGCTTTAAGTGAGCTGTGAGGATGGCAGGGCAAGAGGGGATTCAGTCGGTGTGAGATGGGAAGTCAGGTGGCGCCAGTTCCTGAGGGGACTTTGTCCCAAAACAGTGGGACAGGTGCTGGGTTGAGCTGCGGGCAGTGTGGCAGCAGGTGCTGACCACAGCTGAACTCAGAGCTTCCTCCTGCTCCCTCGGGAGGGGTGGGGGTCCCACTGGGGTGAGCTCCTGGTTGCTCCTGGGGGCCCCAGAAGTCGTGGGAGCTGCATTCGGGTGCTGCTGGGGAAAGGCCAAGGGCTGGGATCCTCGCTTCCTGCTTCCCCATGGACACTGCTCCTGAGGGGACGAAGCCACCTGTCCTCGTGCCAGCCACTGGCACCCAGGAGAGGAAAATGGTGAGGCCGGCTCTCAACACAGATTGAGACAGTTTGGAAAAATCCTGTTAGTTGCCCTCAGGTCTTTCAGCTTTAGGGCCAGATGTTGAGTGTGTGCTTTAGCGAGCAGGATTTCACACCTGCCTTTGTGCTGGGGAGAGCTGCTTCGACTGGATGAGGTGGAAGTGGGAAGGTTGGGAAGATGCTTCCCTTATGGGAAGATGTTCTTGCCTTGTCCTTTCCAGTGGAGAGGACCACAGTGAGCTCAGCGTCTGCCTGGGTGACCTTCAGCGCCTTTGCTTGGTGAGGGAGGCTGCTTTGCATGTCCTCTCCCCTGCCAGCAGCACTTGCACCAACCATCGGGGTCTTTTTGTTATGCAAATGTAGCTTTGGTTTTAGTTTCTCAGAGATAAATACCTTTGAGGCTAAATTTGGAGCTCAGGGCTCTGCTGAAATTGCCCTGCTGGCCCAAGGCCTGACAGGTCAGATGCTGAAGGTGGTAGTTTGGGGGTTTGGCTCCCCTTAGGGCGTGGAAACAAAACAGTCATGATATTTTTTCCGCTGGGGTTATATGAGATTTTTTGCAGCAAGGCACGTTGCGTGTTGAGTCCTGGTGTTGAGTCCTGGTGAGTGGTCCCTGACACCTGCTGCCACCCTGCATCTGGAGTTCCCACTTTTGCAGTGATGTGCTGTGGTTTTATTTAGGCTTTTAGAGCTCAGGAGACCCTTTTGTCCCAGGATCACGCTGCCCTTTGAGGATCCCCACTGAGCACCAGGCACCGGTCTGAGTGCAGGACTGACACAGTGATGTCTCAGTGTCCCCAACACTTGTCCCCTGGGTTTTGTGGTCAGGATCTCTCTCCCACCCCTCAGAGAGGCTGAGGGGTGCAGGCTGCGTGGCCAGAGGGTGCCGAGTGCCGCGCACCAGACCGGAGCTTTTTCTCACCTCCCTGCTTGTGCACCGTGTGGAGCTGGCATCCCCTGGGGCACTCTGGCTTCCTTTGGGACCCTGTGAGTCCCTGGCAGCCCGTCTCTCTTGTGATGGGGTTATGGGCTGTTGGTCTGGGTTTGGGCAGAGGTGTTTGTGTATGATCTTATTTTTATTTGTGCGTCTTTCGGAAATTTTTTGTCACGGCAGGTGACGGTTCAGTGCCTGGCAATGAGGCGGGAAGGGGTGCGAGTGGGGTGGAAACGTAGCTGAAACTGATTTGGCTTCTGTTCATACAGTTTTGCTATTTTTGCCACAGGAGAGGTTGAGGTCCCTAGGGTCTGGAGGAGGCTGAGGCCATTGCGTTCCTGGTTCATCCCTCCTGTGGGGTCACAGGTCACCTACCAGCCTGAAAGCTCACAGACACCAGGCCAGGGGCTCTCTAGGGCTGAATCAAGGTGGTGTTCAAGACACTAAGAACACCTAGAAGCATCTCATGCCCCTTCGAAAACATGAGCAGTGGTGAATTTTATTCCAGCTGAACACAGGAACACAAGGTGTCCCACATCCTGCTTGTGATGGGATACCTTGGGGGCCTGCTGTAGGCAAAGCAGGCAGAAAGGAAAGGTGGTAGGAAATAGAGGTAAAAAGGGGAGGGCAGCTCTTTTGAAACTGCTTCTTTGCAAAGTTTTGGCATTGGCTGGGTGCTGAGCTGTGGTGGGCTGTGCTAAGGCTGTTCCTGCTTAGGGCAGTCTCGAGTTCCACAGGGTTTTGTGGGGGATTTAGGACTTGTCTCTGTGTCCTGGCAGGGTGGCAGTCTGCATTCCCCAAACCCCTGCGGGGTCTGGAGTAGCCATGCCCAGGGAAGCTGCTGCCCCAGTGATGCCCCAAAGTGGGTACTCTGGCCAAGGGACAGGAGCAGGTCCCCATTCCAGGGAAGAGAAGACTCCAGGTAAACCTTAGAGCCCTTTTCAGGGACTAAAGGGCTTCAAGAGAGCTGGACATTGCTTTGGACAAGGGCCTGGAGTGACAGGACAAGGAGGAAATGGCTTCACGCTGACAGAAGGCAGGGTTAGGTGGGATGTTGGGAAGAATATCCTCCCTCTGAGGGTGGTAAGGCCATGGCAGAGGTTGCTTAGGTTTCCCCATCCCTGGAAGTGCCGAAGGCCAGGCTGGACAGGTCTTGGAGCAACCGGGTGTTGTGGAAGATGTCCCTGACCATGGCAGTGGGTGGAACGAGACCATCTTTATGGTCCTTTCCAACCCACACCATTCCCTGATTCCCTGATCTCCTGCATCCCTTCAGCTGCGACATGGCCCTGGTCCTCCAGCCTCTGCTGCCCAAGCCAAGATGCTGCCTCGGTTCTTTCTTTTTTTTTTTTTTTAATTTTTTTCCCCCAAATGCATAACCAGTGCAGCTCATCCGTATTTCCACCACCTTCTCCCTCCTGTTCTCGCGCTGAAGTCTATAATGCTGAAATTATAGCATCCCCCTCGTCACCATAGTAACGCTCAGGGATGTATTTAAAAAAAAAAAATACCAGAAGCCCTCCAAGGATTATGACTTCAGTGAGGGATCAGGCTGGAGGGGAATCTGGGTCACGGCTGGAGCAGGCTTTTCTTCCAGCCTGTCTTCAGTAATTCCCCTTACAGTGCCCTGGGCCGTGTCAGAGCCGGACAGAGCAGAGCTGGCACTGGCACCCATGGGTGCCCTTGAGGGGGTCCAGCTGCTGTGGAGGGGTGCTGCCTCCCTCTCTGTGAGATTGCTTATTGCCCATGTACACTCTGGGAAAGAGCATCCTCTGCAAGCTCAATATTCCCACCCAAAACTGAGGTGTTTTAACCAAGCCTTTTTGATTCCCAAATGCGTGGTGCCTGCAGGAGTGCCAGAGCCTCACTCCCCCTCTACCCCGCTTTGTGCACTGCAAGCTTTCTCTCTCATCCCCCAAAATAAACAGGACTTTTTTTATATACATTTTTTACTCCTCTTCTTCTTTTTATTTTTTCTTTCCTCCCTTTTTCCACACCCCCAGAGCCGCTGTTGCTGGTGGCAGGGAGCCCAGACTCTGTAGGAACTCAGAAATGCTGCGAATCCAAGCCCTGGCTGCCCTCTCAGTTTCGCAATCCTTTGGAAAGGGGGAGAGAGAAGGAATAAAATGGGAGGGGATTTTTTTTTTCTTTATTAGAGATTTATAGACTTTCCCACCAGTAGGGACAAGAAGCTGGAGCCGAGCAGCCAATTTCCTACAGTAAGTTTCCAACACTGCTCCTCTCTGGCCTCTGCAAAACTCTCTGCAGGCTTGCCTATGGTGGGTTGGGTTGGTTAAATTTTTGGAAAACCATCGGAAATGCTGGAGGGGGGATTGGCAGAGTGAGGGGCTGCTGATGCTGGGAGTGATGGCGCGGCTCAGTGGGCCAGCACCTCCCATGGGCTGGATCATGCTAACGGCTGGGAAAAATCAGCTCAGGTGATGCTTTTGAGCTGTTAAAGCCTTTTTTTCTACCTATGTTTGGGTTGCATGTGAACCCTTTGACTTGGGCTTCGTCGTGGTGCCCTGACAGCCACTCATGGCTGCTGGTCCCTCCAGCCAGGCTCGGTGCTGCTGCTCGGTGCACGTTCCCTGCTGTCCTCATCCCCCTCAGCCATTTGGCCTCTCGAGGTTTGTGGTCCATTTATTTTTAGGTAATTGCAGTGTCCGGGTGCTGGAGAGGCCGGTCAGTACCACGCAGCCAGACAAGGGAGGGGTTTGTTGGCCAGTGTATTTTAAGCAGTTGGTTTCTTACAGGCAATAGTTTGTCCAGCTCCTTGCACTGGTGTGGAGGGGCCCAGCTAGTGCCACGGTGGCTCCTGTCCCCACAGATGCCACTTTGTCCTTGCCTGGTGCTGGACATGGGGCAGGGTGCGAGGGTTCAGCTCCTGGCCCTTCTCTGCACCCTCGTGCAGGTCCTGACCCTCTGCCAGTGCCCCTGCTGGAGGAAAAATCCTCCCTTAAGCTGTGCCTGGATGAGATCTGAGTGCTGGCAGCTCTGCTCCCAGTATCCAGTGATTAATGGGATTAAATTGGTGCCCCTAGTGCGGTTTTTTTATTTTGCATCTGGTTTTCTCAAGACTTTTTAAGCGGGGGGAGGCCGGGGCCGTGTCGCACTGAGATCTGATTAGATAAGGGAGAGCTGCCTGTGAACAAAATTCCTACCGGATAATTATTTATACCTCCATGTGCGTCACTAATAAACATCTGGATCTGCTCCAAACATCTTCATTTGATTTGTTTTGTAGTCTCTCAACAGGGATGTTTCTCAGCTCCTCACCTCCCTCTTGTCCCTCTTTCAGCCAAGTCCTCTTGTCACATGGCTTTTGGGGACTTGAAATGGACTTGAAATGAGGGGTGGGTGTGAGTAGTTGCCCCGCTGCTCATGGGATGAGCCCATCCCCCAGCACCAGCCTTGCTTGTCCCTTTTCCCCGGGGCAATAGCACATTTGGGGCTGGTTTAGCAAATTCCCAGTCCTGGATTCCCATGATGGGGTGACAATCATGTCGCCCTTTCTCAGGAGGAGAAGATTTGTGGTGGTGGTGGTTGCAGAAAAAATATGAGTGGTCAAAACAAGCCAAAAAGCAACCCCAGATGTGTTGCTTTCTATTTTAAACATCCTCATTTGATTTGGGGGCGAACCAGACTCCTGACCTTTCGGAGCACGTGGGGCTGGAAGTCACGCCAGCTCTCCCAGGCCAGGGCTGACTTCTTGTTCTGTTTGTGTAGAGCCAAGAAATTACTATTAATAACTTTCCCTGAATGAGAGTTGAGTACCTGCTTCCCTGGGGCTCCTTGGAAGGCTCTGGCTCAGGCGGATAACATCAACAGTCATTATGAACGGGACTCAGAGCATCGGGCGCAGCTGGGATGCAGATGGGAAGGGACTGGTGTGGGAGGGGAGAGATGAAGGAAGCCTCTGGCTGGCTGTGAAGCGCCTTGGGCAGGGCTTGCAGGCGCCACGAGCCATTTTTTGTATGTTCCTCTGTCCTTTTTACAGCCCTGGCCCCTCTTTGCACGAATGCAATGTGAAAAGCATCCCGAGCCTCCGGAGCCAGCGGCGAATGCCAGCTCCATCCATGTTGGCTGTAATCTGGCTCTCACCTCTGCTGGGCTCTCAGGAAAAAAAAATAAATAAATAAAAAAGTTTCAGTGCTGCACCCAGCCTTAATCTCTTTAAACTGTATTTCACTAATCCTTCATTAGGATCTCATTGTGAGCTTGTTATCCCGTTAGGGCTGAGCCGTGCGTGGCGGCGCCCGCAGAGCCGGGGTGGGAAGGGGCTGTGTGGGCCCTGCTGAGGCCACGTGCTCCACTGGGATGTGCCAGCAGTGCCAGCCAGGTGGGCTCAGCTCTGTGGGGATGGGTGTCTGTGCTCCATGCTGCTGCTGGGATGGGTGCTGGGGGTGCGGAGCGCTGGCGGTGCCGGTTTTTGGTATGAGCTGTGGGGAAGTTGTTTCTGTTTATCTTTCCCTCCATTCCTTGATGTGTCCATCAGGAGCGTTGGAGCTGGGGAGGGGGTGGTGTCGTGTAGGAAGTGCTGGTTTTGGTTTGTACCAAGGCTTGGTCGGTCTTTGGAGCGTTTCTGGGAGCACCTCTAGCACCGAGGCTGGGCATCAGGGTTTTAGCTGGAGTTATTTTCCAGGAAGCTGGTGGCAGGTGATTCCAGCTCACCAAGGGTCTCACCAGGAGTAGGGCAAACTTGCACTGGGCACAGGAATGTTAGAAAAGAGCATCAGTTGGACCTGGCATCCGCAGGCAGATTCCTTCCTTCACTGAGAGGTGCTGTCCCACTGGGAAGCTGCTCTGGTGCCCTTCTTGGTGCTGCCAGTCCTCTGTCCAAGGGGGCACAGCTGTGGCAGCACTCTGCAGCACCCTGCCTTGGCACCTTCCCCTCAAAAAAGGGACCTTCTAGGAGTGACTGACAATGGCAACAGCTCTGCAGCACCCAGAGGGCTGGAATACCTGCAAGCCACGTTTCTGGAAGTTCTTGGAGGAGGAGCGTGGCCCTGCACGAGGCTAAAGCCAGAGAAGGATAACGGAGCTGGACTGAGCCTTGAGGCTGCGATCAGTGAGAGCAGGAGATGGTCTGCAGAGCCAGTGCAGAAAGCAAAACAAAACCCACACACCCACACATTCCCACATGCGCAGGCACTCACGGCAGCGAGCAGGCAGGGAGGGGATCTGCCGGCAGCCAGAGCCGAGACTCGACTTCATTTGGTGGAAAACGAAAACCCTTGCGGCAAGTGAGAAGGTTCCTGGCTTTTCTTTTTCCTTCCTCAAAGAAAAACATTAGGTGGGGATTTTTACCTTCCCCAGGTTTTGTTTTGTGTAGAAACGTGGCTCTGAAAAGGAGCCTGGTGGTTAAAAGAGTTGCTGCCTGTTTTGTGCTTTCCTGCTCAGCCTCCTCCCTGCCGGAAGGTCTCATGGGCACGTGTCACCATGTCCTTGTCCACTTCTGCAGCAGGTCGGGGGAGGGAGGTGGCTCCTGTGACATTGCTCAGCAAGTGACAATGAACTCCGCTCTGAGCCTGCACGTGGCTTTGCCCGAGAGCCTTGGCTGCCGTTTAAATTCATGCACGTTTATTTGCCTCTGGGTTGGGGAGCATCTCTGCAGGCCGTGCTTTTGGGCAGTGCTGGGGCACAAGGACAGTGACGGGCTTGTGGCATCGTTCACCTTCGGGAGATGGGGTCTCTGCAGGGAGCCCAAGCTGCTCAGATTGTGGGTGTAGGACTGACAGACTCTGGCTCTTGCTGTGGCCAGGGCGGTGCTGTTCTGATGCTCGACCTGTGCAGGGGCAGTGGGGGTCCTGCTCCTCCTGAGGGGCTTCCCCTCTGCACCAGAGCACTTTGGAATGGTGAAGTGTTGTGAGGTGAGATTTATGCTGGCATTCATCATTCCAGCAAATGACAGTAGTGAAGTGCAGGAGGACTGGATCACTGGGATTCACTCTCCTGTGGGTTTTGCAGCCCTTTGGGGTGATCCCGTCGGGGGCTTGGCTGTGGCCGTGCTGTCCCGCTCCCCATGGCTGGGAAGGTAGAGCTTTTCCACATGCCTCTCTCCCCTTTTCCTGTGCCTATAATTAGCCCTGGCTCCCTGCCACCATATACTGTATGATCCTGGAAAGAGGTCATGGCTTTGCTGAAATTCTTGGGAACAGAACTGCCTTTGCAGCTGGGAAAGCAGCGCAATTTGCAAGCAGATAAGAAATAGGGCAAATGCAACTCTGTTCCCTGCTTTAATTTATGGGCTCTGGGGATGGCATCCAACAGCTTCCACCCTCTGGCTCTCCATGGGCTTGGGAGAGTCTGGACTGGTGAAGAGGTTCCCAGCTCTGGTGTGCTATCCAGTGGTGATGTGAGGAAGATCCCGTCTTCTCCTGGACTGATGGGTCTGGTTTTCCCCTTCTGCTGGATCCTGTCGAGGTCTTGCCCAGCGCTGGAGAAGGAAATAAACCCGTTTTGGGGTGTGTGTGGTCCTTTTCACTTCTAAAACTTCTTGTTTTTATGAACTTCCCCAGAATGGAACTTCCCTTGCATCAGGAAAAGGATCATCTTGATCGCCTTAAAGGTCTTTTCCAACCGAAATGATTCTATAATTCTGTGATTACATGATCTCTGGGCAGATGAGGAATAGAACTTGGCTTTTCCCCCAAGGAGGGCAAAGCTTGCAGAAGCAGAAGGGTCTGCAGGAGCTGGGGAGGGTTTTCCCACCTCCAAACCCTCCTGTGCAAACTGGTGAAAAACTCAAAGTGAAAAGAGTATTTTGAAAACAGAAAACTCCCCTCTTGAGAAAAGAGAGACAGAAACACAGCAAAATCCCCTGTTCAGAAGTTTCCTAAAGTTTTGCTCTTGTTTTTCTGCCCGTGTACAGTCATTCTGAGAAATAAATCAGGATAAATCCACCCAAAAAGGACAGGATTGGAGAGCAAGGACTTGAGTTTCCATTCCTGCCAGGACTCCACATGTGCTGTATCCCTCTGGCAGCATCCTACTGATTAGCTGATCGTCCCTTTCCAAAGGAGAGATTAGCTAAAAAAATCATGAGATTAAAAAGCAAAACACTTTCCATTTGTTGTAATTGGCTTCTGGGCCAGTGAGCTCCTTCCCTTCCCTTCCCTTCCCTTCCCTTACCTTCCC
>VZTB01005215.1:244103-304401 GCA_013397245.1 Thryothorus ludovicianus
TTTTGCATTTGCTGTTGCCAGTATGTTCAAACTGTGAGCAGCATTTGGGATTTGGAATTTTTCCAAGGGTCACTGCTATGGTTCTGTTAGAGGGAGGTGATGCTTGTACTGGCCATGGAGGTTTTTTTGACCCAGGGGGGACTGAAATTTTGGGGAGCGCTGGACAGTCTCCTATGGATTCATGCTGTTCAGTCAACTGATTAACCAAATTACGCAGAAATCTTATTTTTTCTTTGTAGGTGCCTATGAACTCCCTTCTGCTTCCCCCTTGCAACAGTGTACGTGGGGGGTGGTGTAGGAGTTGCTGACGACACCGAATGTGCAAATGTTTCTCTGCACCTCACTGGGGAGAAATACTTGAATTTTTTTTTTGTTGTTGTTGTTTTTTTGTTTTTAAATAGTGGATCTGAAGTGTGGGGAGTAGGCGCCCTCCCCACAGAGATTTGCCAAGGATGCAAAGGGAACTGGGGCTTGAACGGGAGATTTGGGTAACCCCAAGGATGATTTTGTCTCTGGCTCAGGGTTTTCCCCTGCTGGGTTTTCAGAGGCAGCTGGGTGGCAAAGCCTTGCTCCATCAGGATCTGCTTTCCTGGGTACAACCCTGCCTGTGCAGCCAGTGAAGAGCCACGTTTGGCTTTCGTGTTTGGGACTCAGCGTGAGGGGTCAGGGTTTGCACACTGGCTGTGGGGTGAACACCCTTTTTGTTTGCAGCCCTGGCTCTGGCTCAGATCATGGCTGTGCCAGGTGATTTTCCAGCCACTTGCAGGAGTTTGTGTGACAGTGCTGCTGTCGATGGCTGGCACTTCTGGGCTGGGTGCTTGAGGGTTGTTGGAGGGTGCTGGAGGCAGCCCTGGCCGTGGCTGGCTCCACTCTGGACACACCAGAGGGGCCGTAGCACAACCCAGGATTAAGTGTGAGTCTCCCTGGTGCTGGTGTTTGACCGTGCCCACCAGGAGCTCTCTTTTCTTGTTTGCAAGTTGCCCTTACAAACAGGTTTAAAAAAAGCTCTCAGCTTCCAGCAAGGGCTGTAGGGCTGGGCCAGGATCTGTCCCCATTCCCTGGAGTGGGGGACAGCAGCAAGGGACAGGTGAAGGTTTGCCTGGTCCCCCTACCTCACATGTGCCCACCTCCTTCTTTTGCCTTTGCAATGGTGTTGGAAGGGATTTTGGAGGATCATCTCTCAGCTCACGCTGGGAAAGCCCTCTGCCAGCCCAGCACGTCACCCAGTTGCAGCTGAGAGGTGTCTTAGGACCTGCTACCATCTGTTGGAGCAGGGAGATGGATAGGCTGGAAGTTTTGGACACAGGTGATGATGTTTGTTTGGTTTCCATGGGGAGAGGCCAGGCTGAGTGACCGCTGGTGGCCTGAGCCGCCTGCCGAGGCTGTGGCAGTGAAGAAGCTCCCCATGGTTGGCAGTTCCTGACTCAGGTGATGGAAGAGATGCCATGAGGGGCCTGAGCTTTGCTCTCAGTGATGGTGATTGTCTCCCCCAGCTGGCTCAGCAGGTGCTGCTTGGCCACACCTCAGCCGGTGTCCCTGGAGTTTGGACCTGTCAGGCAGAGCCAGAGCTGGGGCTGAGTTGGCCTCGACACCATTGGGGGTGGAGACACCCAGAGCCACTGAGTTCCCAGGCTCTGGGAGGGACAAGTGCTGTGTCTGCCTGGGGCAACTCCCATGGGGTCCTTGGAGACCTGCCCTGTGCAGGATCCTTCCCAAAGCAGGGGGTGAGAGGAGCTGGCACCGCTTGCCAGGGCTCCGTGTACTTTGCCCGTGCTGGACATGGCAGCTCCTGGTGCCTTCTGTGAGCTGCTGACATGGATCCACCTCAGTGCTGCAAACATGTCAACCCTGCCTGGTGCCAGGCTGGTGCTGATGTGTGTACAGTTGTGCTGGGCTGAGATTGTGGGTGAGATCACTCACCTGCTCCTTATGCCCTGCCAGGGCCTCCCAGACCTGCTGCCCTCCGGGGACAGTGGCAGCTCTTGATGTGTGTGTTGAAGAACCACGCTCTGTGTTGATTTTCCTCTGGCTCTGATTGTGTAACCCATGGGTGGTTGTGTTTGTCAGTGGCCAGGGAGTGTCAGGGATGAATTGCTGGTGCATGTCAGCGTGTGTGCAGGTGGGATTTCCACTCCCCCTTGCCTCGTGTGGGGTTTGTGTGGATGGGAAACGTGGATGGCTGGATGCATGGATGGCTGCAGAGCAGGGCAGAGGATCTGTCCCCCCGTGTGACAGAAGGGAGAGCGTGGCCTGAAAGACAGGTGGGAATTGGATCCGTGGCCTCTGGGGAGAGGCAGCAGCAGACAGGACAGGTTGTTGGGGCATCAGGAAAAACAGATGATGGTGCCATCTCTGCTTTACCTCTGCCTTGGAAATGCCAGCAGGGGCTGCAGCTGCAGATCTGGAGCAACTGTCACTGCTGCTGTGCAGTGTCCTGCACCCCTGAAGCAGCACTTCGTCACCGTGCTCCAGAGAGTATGGGGGGTGTGAGCAGGGTGGGGGCACCCGCAGCCCCTCTTGGCACCTCTAGGATGGGTTTGGGCTGCACAGGCACTGTCCCAGGTTGCCATGAAGTTGGATAAAATTAGTTCAGGGAAATGAGCAGTGGCTGCTTCCATTGGATATGGCAGTGTACCAGATGTGGCCCATTGTACCCGAACCTGGACCTGATACTCAGCACAGAGCCACTTGCTGTCCCCATCAAGGAAGGTGCCAGTGCCCTTGGCCCCCAGGGCTAGTGCCAGCAGGTGGCAATGTGGCCTGAAGTATTGTCACTGTCACTGGGCTGAGGGCAAGCACTGGGTGCTTGGGGTACAGGGCATCCACATCTTGGTATCCCTGTACTCTCATGGGAGCCCCCATGATGTCCTTGGGGGTTCTGGGGTCAGTTTTGGGGCCTTTCTTGTGCTGCTGTGTCAGCAGGTTGGGACAAGGAGGGACGTGAGTGGCTTGCTCAGGGAAAGGAAATTGGGGTTTGGGGGATGCTTTTGTGTCCAGCTCTGTGGTTCACTTCCCCTCTCCGTGCCTCAGTTTCCCTGCACTAGGAGGTGCAGGTGGTGCTGCTGGTGCTGGGACCACTCCATGCAGGCAGTCATAGTCCTTCTGACCAGCACTTGCCCAGCACTGGGATTGCACTGTCCTGCAACAGTGTCAGTCCCTGGACAGGCTTGTGGAGTGGGGACATGCCAGCTGGAGCCTGCCCAGGTGTGGGTACCTGCATGCCCAGGGGTATTTCTACTCCCCCTAGATGTGCTGGGTGCAAGGAGATGGGTGGCCCAGCTGTGCAGAGAGGGCAGAAGCAAGATGGGTGCTGTGAGCCAGAGGAAACCCCTGTCTGCCTCTTGTCTTATGCTGCCCCTGGTGCCCCCAGCACCCCCTGGTCACTGGTGTGGTGGTGCGTGGCTCTGCTCCGAAAGCCATGCTGTCCCCAGCCCTCCTACACCTCCAGCTGCCCCCACGTCCATACAGCTGGAGGTTTCAGTTCTGCATCTCTGCTGCCCGAGGGGAACTCAGCCAGCGAGAGTGAAACTCGGTGGCTCCAACGGTTGCACTTGTGCCGCCCCCCTGCCACCCCCTCATGTCCCCTAGGTCCTGGCAGGGCCAGCAGCCGCTGTTGCAACACTTGCAGGGACAGCTGTGCCACTCCACTGCTGTGACCTTCCCTGGAGCCTGGCTCAGCGAGCATGGAGAGTGGCTTCCAGCTCCCTTGCCCAAATTTGGGGGCTGGATTTGGCCCCATGCTGGAACCCTTGTGAGGTGACCTGGTGGAGCAGGAGTGTGAGCCCCCACAACTCCTACCCTGCCTTGATCTGGGGTACCTTCACCCCACACCTCTGTGGGGTTTGGAGGAGCTCCAGTGGTGGTCACACTCTGCATGTGCCCTTGGCACAGCTGGCTTGTGGCATCGTTCTTGGTCATTGCTGCACTGTCATGTTGGGCAGCTGACACCCCTCGTGCCACTGGAGGTGGATTTCCTCCTCCTGGCCCCCACCTGTCCCCCTTTCCACAGCCCCTGGTGCTGCTGTGGCTCTGGCACCACTGCATGGTTGGGAGCTGGGGCTTTTCACACTGTTTAGCTGCCAGCCTATCCTGCCTGATGCCCCTTCTTGGAATGAGATCTCTCCCAGTTTGTTCCTTCCCACCTCTTGGTGTCAAGCCAGAGGAAGCACAGCTGGAAAAGGCTCAACAGGTCTAACTGAACCCTGGGGATATTCCCAGAGGCTGGTGCAGACTGAAGGCTGGGTCATAACTGAGGTGCTTTAGTTTTGTGGGCTGGGGAAATGGAGAAAAATGGAGAAAATAAGTACTTTTTTTCATTTTCTTTCTTTTTTTTAAATTTTTTTTAATTTATTTTGTCTGCTCCTGGCTGTTATTGGTACTCCCTGAGGCTGACATGGCACAGCTCTGGGAAATGGGGGTCTGAGGTCTCCCTGATTTGGGGTGGGAGTTCATGGGCACCTGGCAGAGGAGTGGTGGGCTAGATCGGGAGCCTGAGGTGGGGAAGTTCGGGTTTGGCATCCAAATGTTTGCAGCCCGGAGCCCGTTGCTAGAGGAAACACGAAAAAAGAGGAAGGAGAGATTGCGGTCACGGCTCTTCCCCTCTGCAATCTGCGCCTCCCTCTTGGCCCCTGCAGCTCCAGAGTTGGGTATTCTGCCCATCCATCTCCCCTTGACTTTCCAGCTGTGTGCTTGGAAGTCCCCATGGATTATTTATTTGGGGGTATTATATATATATATATGATGAAGGCAGAGGTTGTATATATTTGGGGTTTGTATACATGGGAATAAATATAGATTTGGGGTTTTATCTATATATGTGGGAATATATATATTTGGTGGGTTACATATATGGGAATATGTGTATTTTGAGAGGGCTATGTGTATGGGAATATATATATATTTTGGGGAGTTATATGTGGGAATATATGTGTGTTTGAGGGTGTAAGCAAAGACCAGCTGTGGCACAGGGGCTGCTAAGCATCAGCTGAGCACATATCCAGGGAAGTCACCAAAAGCCATTCCTGCACATCCTTTAGGATCCCTAGAGGCAGGTTGGAGCAGCTCCTTGCTGCCTTTCCATGGCAGGTTGTGCCAGCCTAACTGCATCAGTAAAAAGCAAGTTCCCAGGAGGTTCCCCTCATTCTCCTGCCCTCAGGAATTTTGGTTTGTTACTTGGTGAAACCAAAGCTTTGGTTTTCAAATAGGAACAGTGTTAGCACCTGCTCAGCATTTCTGCCCCAAAGATGGACATAAAGATTGTCTTGTCTTTACCCCTTTCTCTCCCCTTCTTTTTTCACTCAGAAAGGGGAATTCACTTGCCTTTGCCACCTCCATCCCTCCCCTATGTGTTTTTTTCCCCTCAGTTTATAAAATAACAGAACATTTTGAAAACATGATACTTTTCCCCTTCCCTGGGCAGCATTTCTTTGTTTATAACAAGAAGGCTTCGAAGGCACGTATGTGGTGGGGTGGGAGCTGGGAACTGCCCAGGAGCCTGTGGGACAGCCAATGGCCTGACCCAGCCCCTCACTGAGGCCTGCTCTCCCTGTGCAGGTCAAATGGTCACCTTCTGAAATACTCCAGATTTCCTGGGAGCAGTGCCAGGATGCTCGCTTGGAGAGGCAGAGCATGGACAGACAAGGGAGCTGGCAGTGCCAGTGAGTGGGGTTTTGTTCCTTTGTACCAGCTCAAAATGTTGCAAAATGGGGACTTGGGGATTCACTGGGGTTTGCTGGTGCTGGATGTGCCATCGGGTCCAAAGGGCAGTGGCTTCTGCAGCTTGGGCAGGGTGTGAAACAGCCCTGGAGCTGGGCTGGAGAGGGTCAGGACTTCAGGACTGTCACCCCATGTGTGCTGTTCATCCCTGTCTTGGGCTGCAAGCCTGCAATGTCAGAACTGCCTGCAGGCTGAACACCCCAAGAGCAATCCTGCTCCCCCTGGGGTTCCCCACCTTGGCCTGACAAGGGGCAGCTCATCTGCCACACTGGGTTGGCAAAGGCACTGCTGTTGTCACAATCTGGGGACTGTGGCATGGCCAAGGGCTGCATGGGGTCAGGTATTGTCCAGAAGTCATTGTCCTGATGGCATGGGGGGCTGTGGGAGCCAGGGATGCAGCTGCTGCCAACCACCATGGGCAGTTCTGTCAGTGCAAGAGGCTGTGAGTGGTGACTTTGTGGCTGTACTGGCTGTCCCATGGCACTGTGGGCATCCTGGAGCCTGTGGAAATGGACATCCCTGGCTCATCTAGCAGCATCTCCCCCTGAGAGGAAACAGCTCTGTGTACAGACATATGAGGTCTTGCCTGGCCACGTCCTCCATTGCATTCTAGTGGGCTGTAGAGCTGACCCCAAGCCCCCAAAAGCAGAGTCAGCCTGGGTGCAGACCTCGGCCACATCCTCCACTCAGCCTGGCCTGTGGTCCCTGGTCTAGCCCTGCAAGGCTGAGATGAGTGAGAGCTGCTTGGACACCAAGAGGAGGCTCAGGAACCCACTGAGAGACCCTTTGCATTAAACATCACTTCCCTCATCCTGGCTGGGAGCGTGGCACTTGCAAGGTGATGCTTCTTCTGTGGATGTCCCTGTCCCCAAGTCCTTCTGTAGGACACTGTTTTATTCAGGGAAAAAAAGGAGAGGTTCTGGGAGTGTGACAGGTTGGTCTGGGCATAATGGGTGCAAGTGTGGCAGTAGCTGGAGCCCCCCATCCTTGTCCCTGCTGCTCCCCCAGTGTGGAAGACAGACTCATCTGTCTGTCCTGATGAGGGAATCCCTGTGACCACTTTGCAGGACACCAGCCCAGGTGCTGTGAGCTTTGAGGCTGGAAAGCTGCTTGCACCTCGTCTGTTTTAGGGGTGTCCCCTCCGCTTGGCTCCTCGGGAGCGAGAGGAAGGTGCAGCCCTGGACGGAACCACGCGCTCCTCGCTCCAGCTTTGTTCAGGCTGAATTTTGTAATGTCAGGAAATGAGCTGGCTGTGGGAGGGGAGGCAGCCGGGGGAGGAAGGCTGGTTTTGTGGTTGGAGCAGAGGATGAGGACGCCGGAAAGCTGAGCACAATTCCTCGCTCTGTTGCAGGTGCTGGGGGTGAGGCTGCAGCTTGGGAGCTAGCGGTGCGTTTGAAGAGCGGGTGCTGGCCTTTGTGCCTCAGTTTCCCTTTTGTTCAGCACCATTCCTGTCATAGGAGTGTGCTGTGGTGATGGGCTCTGCACAAGTGCCAGATGGTTGCGACCACCGGTAGATGACCAGCACAAGGCTGGCTAAAGCCACTGGGCTTTGCCCCATGGGTCTCCTCCCATCTCCCAGTGGTGAGTGGGATGAGTTTAGGAGCTGTGTTTCCTTCTGGGCTGTGGCAGTTTCTCCTCGGGCCAAGGACATGAGCTGCTTGCATTCCCTGGGAGAGTGTCTGAGCAAGCGGGTCAGTGCTTTTTTGTGAGGGATGTGCATGAGACTCTTTCAGAAAACACAAAGTTCACCTAAACTTTGAGCAGTTCTCTGCCAGCCACGCTGTCGGCCTGGGCCACATCCCTCGTTAATGTTAACTTTTGGTTTATGATTTGTTTCATTCCTAAAATCCTTTTAATTTCTTTCCCTCTGGTCTCACTGGGATGCTTTCTACACTGCATAGCCCCAGGGCCCCTGGTTCCCTCGATCCCTGCAGGTGCCTGGCCAGGTCACACCCAGCCTGCATGGCCCTTGCAGTGATGCTAAGGATCAGGGTAGAGCAGGCGTGGACCCTGCAGCCCCTGTCCTGCCAGCCAGCTCAGCAGGGGATACTGGGCTCCCCTCGCTGTTCCCTCAATCTGGCTGTTCTTGGATGAGACATGTGGGGAGTCCTGTCCTTGCGTCTGTCCCCTCAGACTGACAGCTGCTTGCTTTGTCTTTGCAGTTGGATTGAGGAGCGGTGGCTGCAGCTCATCCCTGGCAGGAGCAGAAGATGCAGAAGGCTGCATAGCAGGTATGGGGGAAATCCCAATCTCCGGGTCCCTGCCTTCCTTTTGGGTTTGCTTGGCCACGTGTGTGTCTCCCCTGCTGCAGGCTGGGAGCGAGCAGAGGGTCCCACAGAGGATGCAGCTGGATGCAGCTCATCCTGCTGCTCCCACAGTGGTGCAGACTGGACTCTGCAGCCCTGCTCCAGTGACAGGAGGAACAGTGAGGTCTGGTGCTGGAAGGGCACAGGGAACACCCTGTTCCACTGTGTACCCCTCACCTGCTCTGCACACAGGGGTCCTGGTGTGCTGGGTGGAGCAGCAGAGCCCCCAAAGCAGGGCAGGGGGGTGGCACCCAACAGTGGGTGCCACTGCTGTTCTCCAGTGCCCATCTTCCCCTTCACTTCCCCATCTGACGGCTCCCAGCCGTAGCCACAGCACTGATTTGGGGCTCTTGAGGTGTTTTGCAACACAGCCCCTTGTATCAGTGCAAAGGAGGGTTTTCCTGCCCTGTTTTCTCCCAGTGTGGACAAGACTTGTAGCCAAACCTGCTGTTATTTTGTCCCTTGCGTTCCTCTGAAATAACGTGGTGCTGGGAGAGGGCCTCATGTCCAGGTTTTCTTCCTTTTCAACCTTCTTGGCCTGTTTATTGCTCTTACAGTAAATGTTTGTGTCTCCTGTGTCTGCAGTGAGGTTATGGTACAGACACCACCGCGGGCTGGTTTATGAGGGCTCTATGGTTTCATGTAATGCATCTTCTGTACCTGAGAGTGAAATCAATAAAAGGAAAGATTTTTAAAAATAATATGCCCCCAGCTCCTGAACGGAGAGGGCTCTGTCACGACTGCTTAGTGAGCAGTTTTTGTGGGGTTGTGATGGCTTTTCATGCTGGACAGGGGTCAGGTAATTTATTTGGAGGCCTGGTGGTAGGAGATGGGGGCAGCATCGCTGCCTCCTCTGCAAGGTCAACACCAAGGGCTTCATCTGCTGATAGAAAGCAAGAGCAGCTCCCCAGGCTGGGTCAGGGGGAGTGCAGCACAAGGGCCCTGCCCTATCAGTGGTGCTTGGTGTGTGCCAGCGTTGGGCCATGGTGTGCCAGGGGGCAGGAGGGTTGGAGAGCTCAGCTGGGTCTGTCCCGCTGTGGCTGAGCTGAGTGCTCCAGGAGTGTTCAGGGGAATCTGTGGGACCAGCTCTGATCCCCTCTGGGCACAAACGAATACTGCCTAAGGGGAATGTGTTTCCATGTGGTGAGTGATGACTTGGAGTGTTGGGGTCTGTCTGCTGTGGGGTGTGCAGGGCAGGACCCTCCTTGGCTCCCAAACACTGCGGTCCCGATGGACTGTGCAATTCCATCCCCCAGCCCGGATGCTGGTGGGTGGTGACAGGATCTCGGTAACTGCATTCTCTCCCACATCCCTACTTGCTGCTGGAGACAGCATGCCCAGCTCCGCGAGCTCCATCCTGACCAGTGACAACAGCTCCTTGTTTTCTAGTTTCACACAAATTCTTGGGGTTTGGGTTGGCAGTGTCCTCCTGCAGAGCCCTTGTAGTGCCGCTGGTGCCAGCACAGAGTTTTGAGCAGGGAGGAGCAGTTAGTGATTTCTGCAACTGCAGAACCTGCTCTGTCTAAGGAGCAGCTCAGCAAGTGGTGCGCTCGGGGAGGAGGATTTTGAAAAGCATATCTTGGGACTGCTGTAAGACTTGTCCCCTTCGCCCTGTGAGTGACAAGAGCTGAGCAATTAGAGGAGCAGTATCGACCCAGCCTCGGAAGCGTATGACGGCCGGCACCGGGCGATTTAATCCCAGTGAAGCCACATCCTCGTGTCCTGGACGTGCAGCATCGCTGCCTGCGATCAATAGGCATTTTGTCTGAGGCCAGTCCCGTTTGAGTTGAACCAGGCAAACCTTCTTCTGTGACAGAAGACTCTTCTAGGGCCTGTGACTGTAACTGAATTGACTCTTTCATGTCCTGACGATGGTCACATCGTCTTGTTGTAGTCATGCTTGGTAAATCATGTGTTCACCCCTGCATGCAGGGTCTGTGCCACCCTGCTTCTCTCCCAGTGAGATTTTGCAGCCTGAGGCTGATTTCCAGCTGCTTGGCAAGAGCCCTTGGGTCACCAGGTCTGTTCCTCTGCTGTCTTGAGGCCTTGCCTGTGTTCTTTTGAAGGTTCATTGGCGACTGGAGTTTGCAACTTCCAGGCTCTAGGTGTGACCTGGCACCTGGCCCTTCGTGTCTGGCAAGATCTCCAGGGAGAGCTTGTAAAATCCAGCCAGTGGGCGCACTGAAACCAAATCCCCACCCTTGACCCTTTTTGAGTATGGAATACTGAATTTGGTAAAGCAGGGGGTTCCTGCTGTGTTTGCCGCAGCTGAAGTGTGGCTGAGCTGCTGGAGGTCACCTTTCCAAGTCCCTGTGGAGCCGGGTGGCCTTCTCTGGTCACGGCTCTGCCCTGTGCATTGGGTTCTGAGCTCATCCGCTATTTTGCCACTGGCGGGGAAAAAAAAAAAAAAATTGTCTTCAAAGCCCTTTTCCCTTGGGGAAAAGCCAGCTTGGTCAGAAACGTCCGCGCAGAAATGTCATCTGACCCAGCAGCTGGCTCCCGCCTCGCCGGGGGTCCTGCGGCGAGCGCTCCCCGCGTCCCGGAGCCGCCGCGGCCCCGCGCTGGGGCTGCCGGAGGAAGCGAGCCCGAGCCCGGCCGCTGCTTTTGGCGAGCTCCGGCCGCTCCCTTCCCCCCCGCAGGCTTCAACACCCCCCTCCTGCCTGCAGATCTGCCTCTGCCCCTCAGCTGCGGTCGGGCTTTGGGGGTGCTCGGGGGCCGGGGCAGCGGTGAGGGCGGGCGGGGATGGCGGCTCCGTCCAGCGCTCCCTCCCCGCCGCCAGCGCGCAGCAGCCGTGGAGAAGGACGCAGCCACCCTGTCTCCTGTAAGTACCTCTCACTCTTTCCACTGGAGAGTTAAAATTAGCAACTTCTTTTTTTAAAGCAGGCGTCGCTTTAAACCTCGCCAGCCCAACTGGGTTTCCTNCCGTTCTTTTCGTTCCTTCCTATTTTAAACACGGGTGACGCTGCAGTGTCGGTGCGGAGTTTGGAGCCAAATAAACAGCCCGGCGCTCCCCCACCCCGATTGCCTTACAGAGCCCGGGGCCGGAGCCCAGAGCCGAATTTAGACCCTTATCTATTGTCAGCCTCCTCGGTCGGTGCTGCTCTGCCAGGGGGGGTTGCCCCGGACCCCCTTGTTGCTCCTGACACAGATCCTCGCTGTGAGTTTGCCGCTTGTTGTTTTTCCCTCTCCTTTGTGTTCGTGGTAAAGCACAGAAGTGCCCGTAAATCAGGACCCGTTCCTTTATTTTTCCAGGGCTGGGTGGGCAGGGACGGAGAGGGGGGTCTGAGTGATGTGGGGCTCCCATGCTCCCATGGAGAGAGGGGGAAACTGAGGCACAGAGGGGGGCATGGCTCCCTGATGGGGAGTGGGTGAGCGGGATTTCCTCTTTTTAGAATCAAAACAAACATAGACCAGGAAGGAAAAGGCTGCAGGCACGAGCTCGGATGCAGAATCAATGCCTGTCCCGGGGGATAAATCCCTTTGGGAAGCTTGTGCCCACGGTCCCCTGTNTTTTTTTATTTTGTTGTTATTGTTCAATGTGTGCATGCATTTTTCTCCCGTTTTATTTCTTTTCTATTATTATTATTTTTTATTTTTTTATTTTTTTCCCCCCCGTTCTTTTCGTTCCTTCCTATTTTAAACACGGGTGACGCTGCAGTGTCGGTGCGGAGTTTGGAGCCAAATAAACAGCCCGGCGCTCCCCCACCCCGATTGCCTTACAGAGCCCGGGGCCGGAGCCCAGAGCCGAATTTAGACCCTTATCTATTGTCAGCCTNTGAGTTTGCCGCTTGTTGTTTTTCCCTCTCCTTTGTGTTCGTGGTAAAGCACAGAAGTGCCCGTAAATCAGGACCCGTTCCTTTATTTTTCCAGGGCTGGGTGGGCAGGGACGGAGAGGGGGGTCTGAGTGATGTGGGGCTCCCATGCTCCCATGGAGAGAGGGGGAAACTGAGGCACAGAGGGGGGCATGGCTCCCTGATGGGGAGTGGGTGAGCGGGATTTCCTCTTTTTAGAATCAAAACAAACATAGACCAGGAAGGAAAAGGCTGCAGGCACGAGCTCGGATGCAGAATCAATGCCTGTCCCGGGGGATAAATCCCTTTGGGAAGCTTGTGCCCACGGTCCCCTGTGGCAGGGACGATTCTGGGGCCTGATGTGAGGGTGGAGGGTGCCACTGCCGGCATGGGGCAGCGGCCAGGGCTCTGCTGCGCCAGGACGGGATGGGGCCAGCAGCTGGAAGTGGATGTCCCAGCCCGGATCTGCGAAAGCAAACAGGAAGGCGAATGGGGAGCAGCCGCTGTGTTTACTCAGAGGTTATTTATTGTGGTTCCTCAGAGGTTGGTACTGGGGACTTTTAACACCTTCCTGCTTGGGGCTGGATCCTTTTGGCCAAGGCTGGATGCCTGGCAGGAGCTTGCGGCCACGCCGGAGGTGAACCAGGTACCAGGCACTGGGTGTCAGGCAAAATGTCACACTGGGGCTCTCTGTCCAGTTCTTTCTCCTCCCTTGACTGTTTCCTAAATGTTTGTTTTGCTCTAGAGCCCAGCCTGGACAGGGTGAATGTGGTAGGGACGGATGCGGCGAGGCTGGGACCAGTGCTGAGCTTGGCTCATCCTAGAAAAACCTTTTTCCATTTGATTTTTTTCAGGTTTTTTATGCTGTTGCTGCTTTGGGGTAGCAGTTAATAATGCTGATAATCTTCGTATCCATGTCTGTGAAAATGATGGTGCAGAGCCTGTAGGAAGTGGATCTTTCAGAATTGCTTTTGTAGTTTCCCTCCCAAGAGGGAGGGAGGGAGGAGTGTTTCCCTTCCCAGCCGTGTGCTGCCCTAGCTCTAATGCTCATGGATCAGGCTGGAGGATAAACTTTGGGTGTGATTTGGGTTAAACCCAGCCCTTTACCAGTTGCTGGAGGTGATGAGGTGGGTTCTCCCCTCTGCTTGACTTGGAGAGACTTGTTATGAGATCATCTCCTTTGTTGTGGGAACCACTACTGGGTCCTAAGGTTTCTGCATTTGGAAGTGAGTGGCTGCCCTCAGTACTGCCCTAGGCAACAACAGCTGCAGGGCCCTTTCCTCGTCCTCTTTTGGACAAACAACCCATTTGGGCAACTCTTTATTGATACATTTTTACATCCCACCCTTCAGCAAAAATTGTGACCAAAATATTTTCATTTCTTTCTACAAGCTCATGCCTCGCTTTTTCTCATCCTACCTTTTGCATGGGGACTATTGACAAAAAACTTTAGTATTTTGTTTTCTTCCCCAATATTTTCCCTTTTCCAAGAGAAATTGTGATTCCTGTTTATCTGTGACATTCCTGCACTCACAATGGCTCTTATCTTCCCTTGGGGCCCATCTCCTTTGTGCTGCAGGAGCATCCCAGTGGCTTTTCTGCCATACCTCAGGTGATGTGGCTGGGAACCATGACAAGCCCTTGGCCTGAGCTGTGGCAATGTGCCAGTGATGTGCTGGCATGGGATTTTGGAGGGTGCCAGACCCAGGATGTAATAGTGCTTCTGGAAAGTGCCAAATGTTGGCATTTCCCACAGTGTCCGGGCATCCCCGTTGCTCTCCTGAGTGTCACCTCCATGCTTTGCTGGGATGTCCTTGAGGGGCATGTGGGCAACATCCACATCCCCAGGGCTGGCCAAAATCATCACTTCTCTGGCATATGGCTTTTGGTGCAGCCGCAGAGAAGGGCTCAGCTGACTGCAGACCTTCCCCCACCACCTAAATCCCCCTTGCTGAAACACAGAGTTTGGCCTTAAAAATCTCCTTTTAAGACAGAATGCTGTTCCTGGAGGATGTGTGCCGGGATGGGCTCTGGATGAATCTGTCCCAGTGGGGACCATCATCCAGGTCTGTATGTGGCTGCCATGGGGTCGGCAGGTGTCACGGCCGTGTCCCTGACACGGTGGCCCAGCCGGTGCCAGGGAGCAGGAGGACAGCATTTGTGAGCCTGGGACAAGAATGTTTGTCCTGTGAGTGAGCAGCAACAGCTGAGAACCAGCTGTCCTGGTGGATCTGAGCTGCCTGATGAGTTGGGGCCAGATTCTCACCCCTCTGGCTCATTGGCATGTGGCTCAGGATGCATGTGGGTACAAGCTGTGGCTGAGCTGAGGAGCAGGGTCAGTCCCTGCCAGTGGCAAAGCCTTTGTGGCACAGGGGACATCCCCTGGTCCCAGCAGCCCTGAGTCATGCTGGGGAAGAGGGACTTTGAGCTGGTTTGTGTCTCTCCCCCCAGTCTGGCTTTGGCAGCAGCAGCTCTGGGCTCGCTGGGATGCTGCAGTGTTGCCTTGCTTGGGCTCTGGATAGCAGAGCTGGTGGTGGCTGATGTTATTTGTGTGCTGAGTTGGAGACAACATGTTTTCAAGGCAGTGCAAGGGAAAAGGAAGTTAAACTCCTCTATGCCATGTGGCATCTTGTCCTGGTTCCTCCTGCTTGCTTAGAGTGAGTTGGGTGGGGGTCCAGTGGCAGCCAGACCATGGTCTGTGCCTCCTGGTGGGCTTTGGTGGCTCCTCCTCAGCTGTAGACCTTGGGGCCAAGGGGATAGCTTCTCATGCCCAGGGCCTTGGTCTCTGGTTTTGGTGCTTTTATAGTCCCAAATAGCTGCTGCTACATTTGTGCCTTTGTTTCCTTTATCAAATGAAGTAACAATATCTGGTGGTGAGCTTCCAGCTGTAGTATGGCACTGTGCTCTGAGCACGAGCCTGGGCTATGGACCAAAGTGGGTTTTAGGGAATATGTAAAGATGAGTGGGCACGTCCACCTCTGAGAAAGACAGATGCTCAGGATGACAGTTTTTGTGGCTTTGTTTCCAGGCTGGAAGTGCCACGGGCAGGTTGGAGCTGTGATGGTGGAGTCTGAGCACCGAGATGGAGGCAGGAGCGTGGTCCTGCCTGGTCCTGTTGGTGTTGGCCAGACTTTTTCCATTCATCCTCCAAGGCATTCTTCTAGTGAGCTCTGCTGTGGCATCGCCCTCACAGTAATTAGCTTTGCCATATCAGTGACAAATTAGGATCTTTTGCTTCTTATCCTTCTACTGGTCAAGTGGAGCTGGTGACCACCATCACCTTCCCAGCAATGGGAAGCTCCTGACTTCACCAGCTCCTTTTTGTAACCCAGATGAGTGCTAGACCCTGCAGTGCCTGGGGAACCTAGTGCTTCCTTCCCAGGGGCTCAAGATGTGTAAACCCAGATGGAGTGTGTGGCATGGGACAATGCAGGAGCAACATCTGCTTCTACACTGCCTGCTTTGGACCCAGCAGAAGTGATGGTTGTCTTGGGCATGGATGTAGTCAGCAGTTGGTGGATGCAAATCAAATCAGCAATCCCCGTGACTTTGGGCACCACGGCTGTTACTTGTCAGTGCTTGGGGGTGCAAAACCAACAAAGAAATGATTGTGGGAGGTGGATTTGAAAGATCTTGGTGGCCCTTGGGAATGGGCTGTGCCTCTCGGAATGGTGCTGCTGAGGTTGTGCACTGGGAGGGAGGATTGTGCTCAAGGGTTAAGTTTGGGGTGGCACTAGGGACCTCCAGCCTCTCGGCAGCCCTGGCACCCAGGTGGAGCCCACGCTGGGTTTTGGGTGCTGGAGGGTCTGCAAAGCTGCTCTGGGGTGTCCCTTCCTGGGTGGGGATGGGGCACAGAGTCGCTGGACACGTGTCTGGGCTGAGGCTGGAGATGAGCCTGGGAGAGCTGGGGCTGTTCAACCTGAAGAGGGGAAGGCTCCAGGGAGACCTCAGAGCCCTTCCAATGCCTGAAGAGAGCTGGAAAAGGGCTTTGGACCTGGATGAGGAGGGACAAAGGCCTGGAATGACAGGACAAGGGGGAATGGCTTCCCACTGCTAGCAGGCAGGTTTAGATGGGATAGTGAGAGGAAATGCTTCCCTGTGAGGGTGGTAAGGCCTTGGCACAGGCTGCCCAGAGAAGTGGCTGCCTCATCCCTGGAAGTGTTCAAGAGCTTGGAGCTTGGAGCAACCTGAGATAGAGGTTGGAATGAGTTTTAAGTTTCCTTCCAACCCAAACCATTCTAGGATTTCATGATTTGTGCCACAGTGCCCTTGGGCAGAGGGTAGTAGGATGTCCCAGGCTGGCTGCAGAGGACATATCCCCAATCCTCATCCCACTGACACAGGAGGGAAGAGCAGAGTTTCCCCTGGGACAGTTTCACTTTCAGCCGTGTCCTGTGGAGCTGCTGTGGATTTCCATTGCTCTCACAGATGGCCTGGAGCAGAAGTTGGGTCTCACAGAATTTGTCCTGGATAAAACCCACCAGAAGGAGAGAGTTGCCCCCTCTGCTCTATTGGAGTAAATCCTGTCCCCTTTGTGGAGAGCCCCTAAATTCCCAGCAGGAAATTTGCCCTGATACTGCTGAGCTGCCCCTGGGAGCCCCGTTGGGTCCCAGTGCTGAGATCCTGCCCCCTGTGCTGGAGCTGAAGGCAGTGATTGTCCCCCTTGGGCACGCTGTGTTTTGGGACATGCAAGTCATCAATGTCCTTGGTGACCACAGTGGTGACAGTGACCCGTCGTGAGGGTACTGGCAGCGGGGTCCTGGCCAGCCTGCACTGGGGGTGGGTGCACCCTCAGGATAGGGGTGCCAGGGAGAGTGAAGGTAATGTTGGGATGCTGCTGTATGGTTCATTGGGAGAGAAAAGCCCACACAGTGAAACATCGCTGCTGTTGGGCACTGAGGCTTTTCCTGGGCTCAGATCCCCCCACTCCAGAGCGGGAGGCAACTCTGTGGGGAGCAGAACTGGATGGCTCCAAAAACTGTAGCAATGTCCACCCCCTCCATGCCCCTTTCCTCCCTGTGGCCTCAGCACCAGCGACAGTCCCCAGTGAGGGGCTGGTTTGGGGTTGAGAGCTGCTCCTGCTCCCCACCGGTGCGGGGTTGGCTGTGACAGCCTCCTGATTAGCCGAGTGCAGGATCCGACCCTGAATTCAGCTCCCTCTCCTTCTTGCTCTTTTTTTTTAATGAGTCAACCTCTCATCTGTCATATTAAACCTCCTCATTACCAGGTATCTAAATTTTGCTCTGACAATAGTGACAGGGGAAGCTGCGATCTCATTGCCACGGCGCGGGGCTCCAGGGAGCTGGCAGGTGGTTATTTCATGCCCTACAGGGAGCCGTGGGGGTGGGCAATGGAGCTGGATAATGGGCTCTTGCTTCCCATCATTTGGAAAACCCTACTTAGTGCAGAGGGAAAAATTACCCCCAGTCTCCGACTCTGGAGCTGGTGATAGATAGAGAACATGGGGGAAGGGGAGCAGCTTTGGGGATCTGGATGCTCCTGCCTGGGCACGGAAGGATGGATTGGGATGAGGGTAGTTGGGGATGGAGGGTAAATGGGGATGGAGGGTGGGTGGGGATGAAAGGTGGAAGGAGATCAGGGTGTTTGGGAGTGAG
Organism: Thryothorus ludovicianus; assembly: GCA_013397245.1. Classification (NCBI taxonomy): domain Eukaryota; kingdom Metazoa; phylum Chordata; class Aves; order Passeriformes; family Certhiidae; genus Thryothorus; species Thryothorus ludovicianus. The sequence continues at coordinate 261,531 of VZTB01005215.1, forward strand.
GATAGTTGGGGATGGAGGACAGATGTGGATAAGATGGCACAGGGCTGCCCTGTGCAAGCAGGTGGTACCAGCTGGGGAAGGGGATGCTGTGCACATATTGGGGAGCCCCTGGGGCATGCAGGGTTCCCAGCCTGCATATGCACATCTGCAGAAGCTGCTGAGCCACCTGGGAGACCATAGTCAGGCTCAGGGTGGTGGATGACCCCTGCTGCAAGGATGCCACCACTAAGGTCACTGCTCAAGGTCATGAGGCTGTCCTGGCAGCTGCATGAGCCTTTGGTTGTTGTTCTCAGCGTGCTTTGAAGGTCACTTTAGCAGGGGACTGTCCAATCCCTCCCATTTAACACCAAGACCTGCATCAACTTGTCCCTGCAAGTCCTCCCTGTAGCATCTCCATGAGAGAGGACCAGCTGCCTCTCTTGGAAGCCATGTGGTGTGAGGGGCTGCAAGTCCCTGCTTGTCCAGGTTCTGCAGGCTTTTCCTTCCTAAACTGTGTCCTTACCTTGGGTGAGGGTTCCCTGGTTGACTTTTGGACAGCATCAGGCAGGGCCATGGGTTTGCCAGTGACTTTGCCTGGAGCTCCTGCCCAGCCTCCTTTCCCTGTGTCCCCTCCAGCCTCTGCTGTCTTTGGCCCTGCAGAGAAGGTCACTGGCTGTCCCTGCTGTCACCCAGCCTCTGCAGAACACCTCCCCAGTCTGGGATGTGCATACTCCTTTGGTGCTGGATGTGCTGGCATCCCTGGCTGCGTGTGGTGTGGGATGAAATTGTGATTTGGGGTGTAGGGGTCCAGGGTTCCCAATTTGGGTGCTGCCTCCAGTTCTTGTCCTGATGTTGGGACTATCATCCTTTTTTGAGGGTGTTGTCTGACTCCACGCTGGCACACAAAGTGCAGGGGAGAGAGGATCAACCCCAGTTTAATAATTTCCCCTAAGTCCTTTCTCTCACCCACCTTTGCCCAGCAAACACCAGCTCTCCAGCATTGTGTCAGGGCTGTGCTTTTCCTCAGCCTCTGCCGCGCTTGGCACAGCGCAAGGTTTTGTTACAGCTCAGCAGAGCTGGTTGCACGGTTGGCATCTGCTTTTCTTCAGAGAGTGTCTGAATCTGGGTCAGGAATATGTGTCTCTTTCAAATTCCTCGGGGGCCTGACTGAATCCAGCCTCACTCCTGCTCTCCTGAGCTCCCGAGGTTTTCACCTGCAGCTGATGGGACTGGTTCCCTCCTGCAGGCAGGAGGAGCTGAGTGCTGTTTGGCTGCCCATCCCAGAGAAATCGGGGTCCTGACGTGAGTGTCAGGTGTGCAGGAGGGATGGCAGCTCAGCACTGGGTTGGGCACCTGCCTGCTGAGTGGGATTTGGCCCCAGGCAGGGTCAAGCAGCTTCGTTTCAGAGCAGGTTTGCTCTGGAGCCACGTTTCATCGGCTTTCCTCTCCCCTCCCCCTGCCTACATCTGGAGGTTCGACACAGGAACCCAGATAGCATCATCCTGAAACCAGAATAGAAGCTTTGGAGGAGACTCGAGCATGTTTGTGCGGTTTTTATCTCGGTTTGGAGATAAAGAGGTGCTAAACAATACTAAGCTGGTGAGTTGGAGTCCCTCACAGTTCGTGCAGTGGGGCTGGGGACCTGCTGGCACCTGCCCTTGCTGCCTGCTGTCCTGCCAAGGACGTCCCCATGTGGGTGCTGCATCCCTCCTGGGTGCCACATTCCCCTGCCAACGCTGGCCCCGTCCTGCAGCAAAGCAGGGAGGAAGAGCAACATTAACTTGAATACTGGCACTGTTTTAGGGAAGGGGGCTTTGCAAAAGAGAAGGAAGTCAGTCCTGCTGATCCAGAAACCACACAGAAGGAAACTAAAAGTCCTTGGTGTCAGCATGGAGGATATGTTAGAAAAACAACACTTAACTCACAAAAGGCAGCAAGAAGGGAAACAGGAAGGCAAGAACTGCAGTTAAACAGGCGAGTTCAAGAGGTGACTCGAGCTAAATCCATGTCCTTAAGGGATGAGATCCAGCCCTGGTCGTGGGCAGGGAAGCAGCTTGGTCTTTGTCCGTGCAGGGCTCGGTATCCTCGAGGTGCGGCTTGGAGTTCCTCAGCTGCAGTTGCTCTTTATTTGCCTTTTGTATCTTTATTTTCCTTTTGTAGCTCTTTGCAGCAGGTGGATGGTCACAGCTGTGCTGGGGGCTGCTGGGGCAGTGTGGCCACGTCGCCTCTCAGCACAGCTGCTTCTCCTGGTGAGAGCTGCAGGTTTGTGGCAGGAGCGATGCAGAAGGGCGGGGGGCTGCTCTTGCCACCTCCAAAGCATCATTGCCACCTTGAGAGCATCACTGCTTCCTCCCTACCTTGGCCTATTCCCCTCACCCAGCACGGGCACAGGAGGGCTCAGTGTGGGGAGTGTAATCCACTTCCCATTGCAGGCCAAGCTCAGGGGATGGTTTGCAGCACAGCAGCATTTCCTCACCTGGGCTCGCCTGTCATGAGCGGACAGAAAGGATGATTTGGTGGTGGACAAGAAGATGGATGTGACCCAGTTATCAGCACTGGCAGCCAGGAATGCCAGTGCTGTGCCCAGCTGATCCCATGGCATCAGCAGAATGTGAGGGGCCAGGATTGTGCCACTCTGCTCCACTGTGGTGAGACGCTCCAGCTCTGGGGTTCTCAGAGTAGGAAGAATACAAATCTCCTGGAGTGGGTGCAGAGGAGATTATGGAGATGCTCTGAGGGCTGGATCCCCTCTGCTCTGGAGACAGGCTGGGAGAGCTGAGGCTGTTCTGCCTGTAGAGGAGTCTGGGGAGACCGTAGAGCTCCTTCCAGTGCATAAAGGTGCTCCAAGAGAGCTGGAGAGGGACTTTGGACAAGGACCTGGAGTGACAGAACAAGGCTCCCCACTGCCAGAGGGCAGGGTTAGATGGGATACTGGGAAGAAATACTTTCCCTTTGAGTGGCTAACAGAGAAGTGGGATGAGATGAGCTTTAAGAATCCATCCAATCCAGACCATTTTACACTTCTGCACCTTGTACCCCACGTACCCACTGGTTATGTGCCGAAGCTCCCTTGCAATGATCTTTTTCCCACAGAGAAGCTGCAAGACTGGGACATGTTATTGCTGTCGTTTCTGTATGTGGATAAACCTGACACCCTCCAAAATGTGTTGGGGGTCAGTGAACTCAGTCGTGTCAAGCACCCTGTTATGCGGGGGTGGATAGTGGCAGGGGGGACCCTTTACTCTCATCCAGCCCCTTGTCTTGATAGAGTCTATTAAGGAAAAAAGCATCTTGGGGAACATTCTGCAAATCTTGGGTAAAAGATGGGTTGGTCCTGCAGCGAGAGCATTGGGTGACTCGGGGGAGCAGTTGCTGAGTTGGTCTGTGATCTGCCATACCTGTCACCCACCATTCTCTCTTCAGACTGGGACTTCTGTGCCTCCATAAGATGAGCTGCATCTTTACAGGGCAGCATTTTTCTTCTTTTCCCAGCCTCCAAATGTCCTTTGAAGCTCCTTTTACAAGTTTCCTTGCAGCCAAGGATGTCCCCACTGCACCGGACCTGTTTTGGGGATGGAGATCAGGAAAATGTCCCTTGAATTGGTGCCACGTTGAACCCATCCCAATTTTGCCATCACTCGTGTCGCTGGATCTGTTGTGTGTTCCTGCACAGGCATGAATGGATTGGGGAGCACAGTTCCACATGCTGGGAAAAGCAAAGAGCTCTAAAGGAAAATACATTTTTGGAAAGGATGCATTTATTTGCCTTTATTTATCTTCCTAAAGCTTTCAGATTAATCTTTTTGATCTTCTGTCTGCAGCTGCGTGGCCAAGGTTTGGTTTCTTTCAGCTGACATTGTGCTGAGAGCACACGGCGTTGCAGGGCGGGTGTTAAGGAAGGGCAGCTGAATTCCTCAGCCCTGGAGAGGAGAGGTGTGTCAAGCTAACTTTAGCAAGGAGCGACTAAAAAGGGATGCAATAAAAGTATATTAAAAATAGCAAATGGATGTAGAAAGTGGATGTGAGACTCTCAGTGTCCCTGCTAGTGCCGAGAGAAACTTGGGGCTGTTCAGTAGGAATGGAAAAGTGACAAGTTATGGAGCAGTGCAGAGCACCCCGCTGCTTGTGCAAAGCAAAGGTGAAACCACTTTGAAGTAGGTGAAATAAATCACAAATTTGCACAGTAGATTAAAAAAACCCAGAAATAAAGACTTGAAAGAGATATCAGCTCCTCTGTGTCCCCAGCCTTTGGAGCTGGGAATTCAGCCCCCCAAATTCCTTGTTTTGTAAAAACATCTCCCAGCTGAGATTCCTCTGCGCTTTTTCTTTCTTCCCCCATTTGCAAAATGCTAACTCTGCTCTCTCGCCTGTCTCTCCAATTTGGAGCAATTTACTGGGAGCCGGGGATGAATTACTCAGCACAGAGTTAACCAGCACCTGCTCGGAGTTAATTGGCATGTGTGCTAATTGCCGTGATAGTCACACTTGTTCGAGGGGAGCGTAGGGAGGGGGAAGTGGGCGCTGGCGGCTGCCTCCACCCCAGAGCTTCTCACTGCCGAATTCCCTGATCCTTGTTGAGATTGCTGGGAGTGGCAGAGGGTCAGGGTGGCATTTTTTAGCGCACCACCCGTCATTTGCTTTCTAGAGGATTTGTAGGTCCCTTTCTGTGCCCTTGGACCCTCCTTGTTGGGGTGTAGTAGCTGGGATGTGTGGTGGTTTCCTTGGAAAACGAGGCTCGGGAGAAAGAAAGAAGCTGCTGTCTGAGAAGGAGGAGATGATGATTTAATGAGTGGCATTGTTGTATATAAAATCATTTGAGACCCCGAAAGTTAAAAATTACTTAGGAGCTCAGCTCCTTGTAGCAGTCCTGTGCTCTGTGTGCTCTGTGTACACGTTCAGATCCTTAAATTCTGCCTGATCACAGAGGAGGGTCATGAGTGATCTTGGTGCCTCAGGCTGGGCAGTCAGGGGGCCAGAGGAATTTGGTGGTGAAGGAAGAGGAGCTCCAGGGGCAGAGGGGATCCTCCTGAGTCGGGGCTGAGCTTCAGCATCAAGAAGGACAGGAGAGATGAGGGTGAGTCTCCAGGTTTCTTGGTCTTCCAGCTGCTGTTTAGAAACTCAAGCCGGTGGTCGGACTTTCTGAAACAGCCACCTGGGCAGGAAACGTGAAAATACCTGGGTTTAAAAATATGGTAGGGAAAAAACCCAACCTAAAATCAAGTAAACTCACCCAAAACCCCCAATTCCATGAACAGAAAAGGGAAGGGTTTGAAATCCCCTCTGTCAGGTGCATTCAGAGAGCAGCAAACATGCTGTGCTCTTCTCCATCCTTCCTCGTCACCCCATCCAAGGGCTACCCTCCCCACGGGGTGTTTTCCTTCTCATGGAGAGTAGAGGAGTCAAGAACATCACATGGCAGCTCCTTTTCTCCCCATGATGACAAGCAAAAATCTGTTAAGTCACCTTTTTCCTGTGGAAAACTTTATCCGGTGGCATGAGCAAGCCCTGAGGCTGGGACAATGGTCCCCATCCACCTGAGGGGTTGAGGATGCAGAGTCAGAATTCAGAGCGACAGGAGGAACACGGTTTGGTGGTTGGAAAAAGAGGATTTGGTTTGAAACACTTGGGGTGTGTTTGTGGCCTGGGGAGAGGAATGTGGTTTGAATCCCACTGCTCCCATGCAAGAAACGCCAGCTCGTGTGGAGCTGAGGGTAGGGATGAGCAGCACTGAGGTTTTTTCCTCATCCCTACAGACATAACATCTCTTGGAGCACTGTGGAACTTCTGGCTGCCATAGCATCCTGTGAACGAGTCCCGCGATGAAATTGTGTTAAAATATGTTTCCTTTCACTCAGCTTTAATTTACTGCCCGTTGTTCTCCAGTGTTTATTGTTGCTTCTGGAGAGTTCCTCTCTGGTTTGGACAGTAAATCCGCTGTATTTCAGAGGGTTTGTCCATCCAAGAGCTGCAGCACATGGAAAGAATCAGCATCTTGCCCTGGGTTTGGTTGTGGAGCTGTTGCTGCTTTGTGCTGCCTCTGGTGGTTTTGAAGATGCTGAAGGTGAATATTTTTCTGCCACTTTAGAGAAGTGGCAACTCTGAAGGGAAAAGTGGCAAAGCACACCAAACAAAAAGTTCCTCCTCTTCCAAAGTTTCTTTGTTTGTGCAAGATCCTCGCCTTGGTTCTGAGCCTTTGGGCTGTGGGTTCTCTCCTGTGTGGGCTCACAGTGAGGGAAATACCGAGCGGACGCTCCCAGGTGATGAAATAAAAATCCTCATTTTCCTTTTGGCTCTTCCTGTATCACCGACCTTCGAGGGATGCTCACATGGTGCAAGCTGGAGCAGTGATGCTTTGAAACTGGCAGTGCAGTGGAACTGCTGATGCCTCAGAACTGGTGATGCTCTGGAATTGCTGATGCTCTGGGATCTATCTTTTGGGGCTTCCCAGGGTGGGATGGGAAGCAGAGCCAAAGGATATGCCTGTGGCACTGGCTCAGTGTTCCCCATAATGACAGTGCTCCTCACAGCTGGATGGTTGCTCCTGTTTGCTGCTGGGAGGGAAACATGCACCTATTTTGGTAAATAATGATTCAAGAATAAAATATCATCCCTGTATGGTCTGTCCTTGCAAACGGTCTTACTGATGGGATTTATGTGTAAAAAACCCAAGTTTTGCTGCCCTTTGTCTCTCTAGTCTTCTTCCTGGCCTCCCCATACCTCCTCCTCTTTGGAGGGCAAATTGTGGATGGCAGGATGAGGAAGAGACTCACCAGAATCCTCAGGGCTCCTCAAACTTGCACTGAAACCACAGAACACGATGCACGATGAATAACTTTACCCCCCAAAAAGGCAAAGAAAAAGATTAAGTGACTCACATGACTCAGTGAACCCCAGAAACAGGCGTGGGAGTGAGACCATTACGGCTTGTTTGTTGTTGGAGCATGGTCTGATGAGGAGGCAGAGGATGGGGCCAAGGTCTTCAGCAGGGTCTGGGGGCACTCTGGGGTGGGAGAGGAGTGGGAGGAGCTTGGTCAGGTTGGCTTTGGCTGTTGCTTTGAATTTGGGATGATGGTTTGGGAGAAAAAGCTTTTGTTTGTTTTTTTTTTTTATGCTTTTTGTAACAAGACTGAGGGCTGGGAACTGCCAAGTTGAGGCAGTTAGGAAGCTATTTTGGGATTGGTTTTTCCCTCTGCCTGAGTCTTGGCACAGGGCACTTCGCCTTAAATGCAGTGTTATCACTGCTGTTATCCAGCTGCTCAGAGAGACCAAGGGAGAAAGTCAAGCCTGTGGAAAATGAACTGGCTGAAGTTCCCTCTCTGTCCCCTTGCTGCAGTGCAGCACATACTGGGAAACAGGGTGAGATGGGCTGGAGGACTGTGCCAGGAGGTGCCCTGGTACATCTGGATGCAGCCTCTGGCGCTGGGGGATGCAGATTACTGCATTACTGCATTACTGCATTACTCCTGCTGCAGGAGGAGCCTCTGAGACTTGCAGCACTCATCCCTTAGGGGAGAGTTTTGGGCACAAGATACCCCTGAGTCAATCACATCCCCCAGGTCTGTGGAAAGATCCAGTGTCCAGCTGTGGCTGAGCCCAGTGGAAGGCCAGTCTATCTCAGCTGCATTCAGAGTCCTCCTTCCCCGTAAGAATTAGGTTTCTGTGCCTGGTTATAAGGTTTCTTTCAAGTAATCAAATAAAGACATTTTAAAATTCCAAATTGAAGATTAGTGAAGAAACTGGAGACGGATTTAAATTGCCTGAGCTAATCACAGGCCACTCGACTGCTTATGACTTTATTAAGAGAAAAAAAAAAAGTCTGGAGTATCACGGAGGAATAGTGATTCACGGGCACATTGCTGCCATCTCCTCCTCCTCGCCCAGCATCGCAGTGCCTGGCCCACGTGTCCTGTGGCAGGGTGTTCCTGGCCTCTATCCTTGGGCTTCTTTGAGACCAGTTTGGATAAATCCCCTTGCAGCTCTCCTGGCCCTGGAGCTGGGTGGGAGAAAGAACCAGAGACTACCCCGGCCTCAGGGGTGGGAGGATGCTGGTTTGGTGCTGGGTCCTGGATGGGGTTTGGGAACAGAGATCTCACTCCTGTCTCTCTCACTGTGCAGGTTTCTGAGCAGCTGCTGACATCTCAGCCCCACTGGATCTGACTGTGCACAACAGTACCATGAACTGAGCACGGAGCCACGCAAAACTCTTTTTTTTGTTTTGGCTTTTTTGGGTTTGTTTTCCATCCGAGAAAAAAGCCCGCCACGCTCTTTAATGAAAGCACTTTAAAGTGAGGTTACTTCTCCTCTTCCCCTGAGCCAAAGTCGTCCCGGGTGCGGCGAGGATTTCTGGAGAAGATGGGGAGAAAAAAGATCCAGATCCAGCGGATCACGGACGAGCGCAATCGGCAGGTCAGTGCTGTCTCTCCCTGCTCCCTCATCTCACCCTTCTCCTCCCGTTGGGGCTTTTAAGTGTCATGTTTCAAAATTACCCATTTCCATCCCATTTTGTGCCACCAGTGCTGTGTTTTTCCCAATCCATAAAGTAAGCAGATGGGCAAGACTTGGTGCTGAGGCTGGATCCAAGACCAGGCAAATGGAGCTGCCCCCATCCAGGCATTGGAGTTCCTTGAGCTGTTTCCATCTAAGTGCTTTTCCAGAAGAAAGTATCTTCTCCACTTAGTTAGTTCCCCCTTTTTTCCATTTTTGTCCTGCAGAAAATATATTTCAGTTGACATTTTCCATGTGGTTTTTCCAATAAAAAACAACTGCAACAAGTATCCATTTTGCTGAACGCAAACAACTCAAATTATTCCTTTTTCTCTCTCAATTTTAAACTTAAATGACTCCAGGGCTTTTTTCCTTGGGCTCTCTTGAAGCCAAGCCCAAAACACACACGCATGTGCATGTGTGTAGGAATGCATTCATGTATCTCAGAGGAAAAAGAAAAACCGACATTTTTTTCCCAAATTTCCGTGTTCCTTAAACTGGAGTGGTGGAGCAGCAGCACTTTGCCAGCCCAGGTTTGCTCTGGGATGACTCTGTTGATGTATTTCCCATAACCACAAGACTTCCAGGCAGGTCCTTTTGTTTTCTGTGCTCCTGGAGTCTGGCTTAGCAGATCCAAGCCTCTGCCTTTAGTCGGGGGACTGCTGCACCCCAGCATGACCTGCCACACTTTTTTCCTGCCACTTCCACTCAAGAAAAACAAAAAAAAAAACCAGTTAAAAAGCATATGGATATATTCCCAACTCTTAAAGAGTGGCAGAGAACAGAAATGGATGAACCACTTGATTGCTCTGCAGCAAAACAATAGGAAATGGCAGGTTTTCCTCATTATAGCTTCACTTGGTGGTGGGGGCAGAGATGGGCATCAAATAGTTTTTGCTGATGTCCCAGTTCTCCTTGGGCTGTTTATGTCCATCAGGAGGAGGAAACAGGGCCTTAGGGCTTTTTGAAGGATCCAGAGTGTATTTTACGAGGCAGTGCTGCAGAGGGGAGCAAGGGATCTGCGATGCTGGAAATTCAGACAAATGGAAAATAATTGGTAATGCTGTGGGGGGGATGGCACAGCCTGGTCCTGCTGGAGAGACCTTTGAGAAGGGAAAGAATCACTTCTCTGCAGAGGCAGCAGCCGAGTGATGAGACTGTTTTTGAGCTGCTCTTCAGCACTGGCTGGGGATAAAGACCCTTGCTGGGATCTCACAGCATTGGGTGGGATTTGGCAGCAGGAGTTGCTTTGCACAGCTGAGTGTCATGGCTTTAACACATCACTGATGTTAGGTGTCCCCAAAGCCCACTTCCCTGGGCTGGAGGACACTGGATTTCCCCCTGGCAGTAGCTGCATTCCTGGCTGGGCTGGTTCTTCCAAAATCCAGCACGGGAGCATTGCTCTGAACCCCAGTGCAGCACACCTTGCTTTGCTGCCCAGAAACCAGCCCAATCAGGACAGGTGTCAGCAAAGCATCAGCTGTTTAATTGGTCACCAGCACAGCTTTGCAATCAATTTTCACTGCTCCCTTTCTTTGGGAAAAAAGGACCTACCAGGAAGATGGGACATTTAATGAAAAAGGACTGCTCCAGGCAGTGGGATCTGCTCTATCCACTGTGGTAGGAGCTGTAAAGAGGGTGAGTGAGAACCCTCTTGCTGCATTCTCCTGGTCCATGCTATACATGTGCAATGCCAGGGTCCACTCAGAGTGAGAATTGCCCCATATTGGTTATCTCATAAAATCATGGAATGATTGAGGTTGGAAGGAATCTTAAAAGTCCATCTTGTCCTACCCCACTGCCGTGGGCAGGGACATCTTCCACTCTCTCAGGCTGCTCCAAGCCCTGTCCATCCTGGCCTTGGACACTTCCAGGAATGGGACAGCCACAGCTTTTCTGGGCAACCTGTGCCAGGGCCTCACGACTCTTACAGGAAAAATTTCCTTCTAATATCCCATTTAAATCTCCCCTTTTTCAGTTTAAAACCGTGCCCCTTGTTCCATGCATGAGACCATTTAAAAAGTCCCTCTCTATGTGTTTGATAAGCCCCTTTAAGTGCTGTAAGGCTGCAGCGAGGTCTCCCTGGAGCCACTTCTGGCTTCTCCCTCTCCTTGCCTGCCTCTCGTGCTGTTGCTGTGGATCAGTGATGAGGAGCACCCGTGCGTGCGTGCCCGCCGTGGCTGCAGGCTGTCGGCTAAGCTGGCTTAAACCCAGCGTCTGGGAGCATCCTCAGCCCACTCCTGCCCCCACGGCAGCCCCCCCCACTCTGGCTGGGGGCAGAGGGCACCGTCAGCTCTCCCTGCCACAACCCAAGCTGCTGGAATGTGGGGCTGGCTGCCCCAGCTGCGCCCAGGCACGCCCGGATGACTCCAGCAGCACCTGCGCCTGCTGGAGAGGAATGGGAATATTGCAGGGATGCCCTGGAGAATGAGGGATTCACTAGTGGTGGTGCAGGGAGGGGAAGGCAGAGCTGCTTTTGACACCTGTGTTTCCACTCATGCTGCAGAGTTCATCCTGGGTGGTGGCTTGGGGCTGCTGAGGCATCGCGACCCTCAGGGAGAGCTGAGGCTGAACAGGGGCTCTCCAGAGCCTTTGCTCTGAGGTGAAGCTCTTTACCTGCATCTCACACTGAGATTTTGGCATCAGCTGACCCTGCTCATGTCCCAAGTTTTGCCTTCCACGGGGGCACAGACCATGAGCCCACATGGAGGTTCCAGCAGGATGTGGAGCTGCTGTAATGGGTCCAGAGGAGGCCACAGAGATACTCTGAGGGCTGGAGCATTTCTACTCTGGAGCCAGGCTGGGAGAGCTGGGGATGTTCAGCCTGGAGAAGAGAAGGCTCCATGGAGATCTCAAGGGTCTCCAGGAAAGCTGGAGAGGGACTTTGAATGAGAACCTGGAGCAACAGGACAAGGAGGGAATGGTTTTAAATTGAACAGAGGGAGATTTTAGATTGGATATAAGGAGAAAATTCTTCCCTGTGAGGGTGGAGAGGCCCTGGCACAGGGGGCCCAGAGGAGCTGTGGATGCCCCATTCCTGGAAGTGTCCCAGGTCAGGCTGGATGGGGCTTGGAGTAACCTGGTCTAGTTGAAGATGTCCCTGCCCATGGCAAGGGGGTAGAACAAAATGAGCTTTTAGATCACTTCCTACCAAAACTAGTGTGTGATTCTTAGTATTACAGCAGCAGCCAAAACCAGGGGAGGGCAAGTAAGAGTCACTAATGTCATTAGAGGAATTACTGGAGAGGATTTGCCACAACAGATCAGGCCATCAGTCCTTCAGGGCCAGGCCGCTGACTCTGGCAACTGCCAATATGGCTTGCATCAGGGGAAAGGCAAAAAATCCCCTGCTAGTGTGGGGCAGTAATTCCTTCCTGACCCCTTGGGTGATCGGCTTATGCCCTGAAGCATGAGATTTGATTACCCTCTTAGACTTACAAGGTTAATTCTTCTAGATGAGGCTCGTGCATGGCGTCAGGAAGGTTTGAGGTTTCTGTCCCGGGTCATGAGTGGATGCACAAGGCGGTGTTAGGTGAAGCTTTTGTGTGATGTGGTGGCTAAATGGCAAATCATTGCCTTTCTCTGGAAGGAGTGCTAATAGAGAGGGATGCTCCTGTACCCTGTCTGCAGAGGAAAACCTCATCTCTAGAGGCATAATTTGGTGTTTTGTGTTCTGCTCAGCTCTGCCCAGATTGCTGGTTGATTTGGGGAAGATGACCCCAAACTCTTCGCTACGCAAGGGCAAAACCCAAACCATGCTTGTCACTGGTCTTCAAGGCCAAGAGCTACCCCACTGTTAGACCTTCACATCTCAGCCTCTCCCCACTGCCTCCAGTCTTGGTGGCTGAGCCTGTCGTGGTGCCTGGCAAGCTGTGTTTTGGTGAGGTGGCACCGGTGGCTGCAGGAACAACCACCCTCAGCCGTTCCCTCTGTCCTGGCAGAGACCTTCCCCCGGGGGGCTCCTTGGGCTGCTTGGAGGGCGAGTCAGAGCCCGGAGGCTGCCTCGACAGGGACAGCAAGACAGGGGAAGTGGGCAGAGGGAGAGGTCATGGTTTTAGTGCCTGTCCTGCCACGGCTGCAGGAGCAGAACCACAGCTGGGTCCCACCTGAAGTCCCACCTGTGGCACTGCCGGCTCCTGGTCTTGGGAGCAGCCCCGTGCAGCTCCCGGCAGAAGAGGTTTTGGGTGGCTGAGAAGTCTGGAATGCTACTGGGGAGGGGGAAGTGACTGGTGACACGGGAGCTGGCCCTCAAGTAATTTAATTTGCACTCGAGTGTGGCGGGGCTGGGGCGGCGCTGGCACCGTGAGCAGCCCGGCCGTGGCCAAAGCGGGCACACGTGGTGGCTGCACCAGCCCTACACTTTCCAGGGGATGAGGAGATTAGAGCTGAATCTCGTTACTGCTTAATCATCTCTGGGAGATGGCGGGGAGGGGCAGCAGCTCCCCTTGCAAAGCGTGCCCAGAGCCGCCCCTGCTCTGCCCTCCTGCAGTTCTCTCTCGAGGGGTGCAGGATCCTGAGGGTGCATGCTGGGTGCTGCTGGTGGCATCACGGTGGCGCCGCTCCTCACCATCGCTGTCACCTGGGGAGTTCCGTGTTGAGCTCTTTGGACCGTGGCTGTGATGCCACTGGCAGGCTGAGCAAAGGCAGCAGCCTCATTCACTCTCCTCCCTCAGCTCTGCGAATTAAAGCTGTTCAGTTGCAAAATTAATGCTGCGGTGGAGGCACAGAGTGGAGTCGAGCCTTCCCATGTGGAGAGGGAGCAGGTCTTGGCACCCAAGGGCATCTCAGCTCATCTCCAGCCCTTCCCCTTGAGGCTGCTTTGCCCCTGGGGCAGTGCTTAGCACAAAGCAGTGACCTCCTGCCTCTTATTTTCTTTTTCTGCTTTTTATTTGCTGAGAGGGCATTGGCCAAGCATTGTGCCTTCCCCGTCAGTGTGCCGTGTGTTCTGGGGGGTGGGGGACCTTCAGCAGCTGTCTGCACTGCTGCAGCCGGGACAGGGAGCCCCAAACCAGCTCCTTCTCCACCAGCTGGGTCCTGTTAGGATTGTGGTGGTGAGAGCTGAGCGTGGGCTGGGAATTGCAGCCTGTCTGCCCTGCAGCTGGAGCTGGTGTTGGAGCCAGCACCCAGCCCCAGTCCTGGCCCCAGCTCCCAGCCAGCTCTCCAGGATCAGTCCTGCAGGAGCTGCCTTGTCAGCTGACAGCTCTGGTTACACAGCCCAAGGCAGGGTGGGTTGGGGAGGCAGCAGACCCCAGTTGGGCAGACAATGAGGAAAAACACCCCAGTGAGGTTTCCCAAAGGGATAGCAAGATGAAAGCGGCAGCTGGGCGGGCTCCTGGCACAGGGAGGGTCATGGTGCCCTTGGGGAAGCATAGCCTAAGTAAGGCTGATGGGAGCTGGTGAGCAGGAGAGTGGTCATGGGTGGGGTGGGCACCCCCGGGCAGTTTTGGGGTGCTAAGCCCCAGCTCTGTGGCCCCCGGGGTTGGGCACTCACAGCACAGCTGCAGCAAGCGAGGACAAAATCTCTCACTTGAATATTCCACTTAAAAACCCGCAGCCCCCGGACAGATGGCAGCTCTGCTGGGGATTTTGCTGAAATTTATTTTCTCTTGATTTGGCAATATATGATTTCCAACGCTGATAATCATCTTTGTGCTTGTGAAGTGTCTGCCTTTGGAGGATCCCAAAATAGGCAGCAAAATGAACCATTTGGAAGAGGGAGATGAGAGAGAAGAGCTTGGGGTTGAGTCCGACTGGGGAAAGTGAATATTCCCTCTGCATTCCCCTTCCTTCTGCTCTTCCTCCAGTGGTCATTCCATTTTCCTCTGGGAGGTGTTTGGTCTGTGGCAGCGTGGACACGGCTTCTCACCGTGGCTGTCCTTGCTTTCAGGTGACCTTCACCAAGCGCAAGTTCGGCTTGATGAAGAAAGCCTATGAGCTGAGTGTCCTGTGCGACTGTGAGATCGCCCTCATCATCTTCAACCACTCCAACAAGCTGTTCCAGTATGCCAGCACCGACATGGACAAGGTGCTGCTCAAGTACACCGAGTACAACGAGCCCCACGAGAGCAGGACCAACGCAGACATCATCGAGGTGAGGCCCCCGTCTGCTCCCCAGCTTTGCCACTGTGGCTCAGTCTGGTACCACACTATACACAGGACGTTGGTGCATGATGGGGATGGAGCAAGCAGATCTCTCACACTCAGTGCCAGGTGGATTTTGCATGGTTTTGGTTCAGCCTTACAAAAATACTTCATTCTGGGTATAGTAGAGTTGAAGCTGTCTTGAGTTGTGTGTTGACCTGATGCCTTGAAACTTGAGGTGTGGGTTTGCTGTGTGACACTGCACTGTGGAATGCAGGCAAACCATGAGATGGATTTGGAGGCAGTTCCTGGGGCTGGTGACATTGTTCTAAAGTGCCTGGTACAGCTCATGCCATTGCCCCAGCTGGATACTCAGACAGGCACAGTAGGGTTGTGGGAGGGCACCAGTGGCTGAATCTCAGAGGAATTCAGGTGGGATGGACCTTGTGCCTCTGGTCCAGTGCCTGCTCAAAGCATGGCCAACCTCATGGGTTGGTGGGTTTGCTCAAGGCTTGTCTGGTTGCATTTTGTGGGTCTCCAGGGATGGCTCAACCACGTCCAGTCTGACCCATCCTCAGCACTGCCACTGGCACCATGCCCAAGCTGTGCTCAGTTCAAGGCTGCTCTCCTCCAGCCTGCTGGCCTCGCAGGAGATGCTCAGCTGCCATGTGCTGGTGGTGCCCCCACACTGGCCCTCTCCACAGCTTTGTCCTTGTCCCTGGTGCTGACAGAGCATTGCTGGGCCAGAGCATGGGGCATATTTGGCTCGCAGGAGAGTGCCAGCAGTGCCTCAGTCATTGGTCATGTTCTGTCCCTCAGCAGTAGCTGTGCAGATGGAGCTGCGGGGTCCTCAGCATGGGGCAGCTGCTATTAAACCTGGACAGACAGGCAAATGAAAGGCTTGGCTTTGTAATTAGTGGCATTATGGGCATCAATTAATGCCCTCAGAGCCACTGGTGGCAGAGTGGAGGAGCATGGCCTCTACTGCTGGAGGAATTGGCCTTCTGCTTCTGCCTTTGAATCTCTTTGGTGCCCCTTGGCCAGCACGTTCAGGCTTTGATTTCAAGAAGGAGAAGAGAAAAAACCCAGTCTGCCTCTGCCCTCCAAAATCTTGCTTTCTTTTTCTTTTTTATGCTCTGTAATATGTGTCTTTTTGAGAGATTTGGACTTGAAGTTTTCACCTCATGGCTTGAGTCGTGGCCAAGCATCTCACAGCATCTGCCTTCCCTTGCTGGGGTCTGGAGACTCTTCTGCCGCAGCACAGTTTTGTAGGGGCCTTCAGAATGGTTCAGAAAAGTCCTTTTTGGGCTGTTTAGAGGCAGGTAATGCCCCTTCACTGTGTGAGTGCTGGCAGTTCCCTGCGACGCAGCCTCTCCGGGATGCTCAAACTGCGGCGCTCACAGCATCGAACAGATTTGTCTTGGCCTAAAAATACCGTAAACATTTTGGGCAGCGTTCTCTGTTCCCTTATGGTCCAAGATGCAAACACTCCCAAGCCGACAAGTTACACACAGTCCTTGGCACCCAGAGAAACACTGTTTGCACCACATGAAAAGCTGGATCTGCATCCAAAGCCAAGGAGAGGAACATCGGGAGCGGAAGGATATTGGTGGATGGCAAGAAAGAAGAGCCCAAACACGCTGGGCTCGGCGTGTCTTGCTGGCAGAGCTGTCATGGAGCAAAACCTGCTGGGGTGCAGGCAGGTTTGGAGGCTGCTCAAGCATCCCTCCTCATCCTTATCTTGTATGGGAGCAGGGTTGGGGCTGTTCCAGGATTTTTACTGTTTTCCAAATCCTCGCCCTCCAAGAGACCATTCCTGCTCTTGGTGCTGATTTTCATTCCCCTTAGCCAGGTCAGATTCCAACAGCCCAGCTGTGTCCCCACTGCACACAAATCCAATTTATCTTATTTTTCTTGGTGGCTCCCCGTTGAACTTGACTCACAAAAAGTATCTTCTCATTCCAGAAGCTTCCCCACATTGAGCATTTAGAGACTGTGAAAACCCAGGCTGTGAATTTGCCACCAAATACTATTTCAGGTGGATTTCAAGGAGCTGCTGCATCAACCCATCTTCCCTATGATGCCTTCAGCCGCTTTCTGCTGAGGGATTTGGCCCTGAGTGGCTCTGGCAGCATCTCAGGAAAGATGAGGAGCAGCCAGGACCTGGAGGAACTGAGGCAGAAACCTCTTGATTTTGTTTTTCTGGTGGAAGAGGAGTGACTGGTGGCTAAGCCAAACACTGCCAGGCTGGAGTCTCCTGGGGCCAAAAGCACTGGTACCACAGCTCAAGGCAGGATGAGTTTCTCTGTCCAAATTATGTTTTAAAACAACATGAGATGGTTTTGGTCCTGGGGAGGTGCATCTGAGGCACCCCATTCCATGCTGCACAGGAATGCCCTTGAGGGGTTTATCCCCTGGATATTTAGTGAGAGGCAGAGCTGCTCCATGCTGAGCATACACAGCCCTAGTTCAAGAGGCTGCTTTTTGGGGACCATTCCTTGTGGGGACACCCTCATATTTCAGCTGTTCCAGGGCTCAGCAGTGGCTGTCAGGAGTGAGATTCGGCCACACAACCCCCGCGGCTTCTCTGTGCCCAGCAGAGTCCTGGTTATTGCAGGCTTTTAAGTCTGAGGAAATCTCTCTAATGCAGAGAGGGGGGTTTCCTTAATCAGGCGGGGGCCAGCTGAGCCCCCAGACAGGCACGCTGGGTGCCACGTGCGCGCCCAGCCTGGGATCACACCGGCTTTGGTCCTCGCTGTCGCTTCTCATTTCCTCACAGCCTGCCTGACGTGCCAGTTCCTGATAAGGGACTTGGACAGAGCAGAGCTTGCCCAAGCACCAGGATGCTCCACAGCCAGTTAAAGTCACACAGCCGATTCTGCCCTTTCCTTGGCTGAATGTCCTGGAGGGGCTGATTTTCCCCTAATTCTCCTTTCTGGGGTTGTCATTCCCCAGAATGGGTTAAATGGGACATTTTGCAGGATGCTGGGGAGGTGGTGAAATGCAAAGGCAGCTGCCAGTGTCATGTCTTCATCCTCATTCTCATCCTTATCCTCATCCAGACTTCCCTAAAGCCCAGAGTGGTTGAGTCTCCCTCCTCTAAGGGAAGTCAACCGCATCCTGGTTGAGCATCATTTCCTCTCACGTGTTCCACATTTCCTGCTGCTCTCTTACCCTCTTCGGGCTGGAAAAATGCTCCCATGTGAGCTAGGATCACGGAAGTGAGAATATTGCCTGGAAAAGCAGGATGTGCAGTGGGCCCTGATAAAATGGGGGGACCTGAGTGTGGCAGGGAGAGGGGCAGATAATGGCCAAGGTGAGTTTTCTGTGAAAATTTTCTGCTGGAAAGGAATTGCTTTTAAATCTCTTCCATATGAAAAATTGTTGTGTTCCACTGGCTGCAGCCCAGTGACAGAAAGGTTTCCTGAAAACCTCTTTGCATCTTCTGTTTTTTCCCTGGCAATAAAGAAAGAGGAGGAATGAGAAGGAAAGTTCTTTTCTAAAAGCTCTTGCAGAGATCCTGAAAACAGACATCTTTGGGTTTAATTCCCGCTCCAGCAGAATTGCTTTCCTTTTACATCATCTCGACAAAAAGCTAAAAATGTGAGACACACATTTTTTTGGTAAAATGACCCGAAAGAACCAGCAGCCAACGCCCGAATGGGCTGGAAGTGGCATTTTGTTGTCCCAAACCTCTCGTTGAGCAGCAGATTGCTGCAAGCCACAGTGCCTTGGCTCATGTCCTGCTGTGACTCCGGCCCGGTCACTCCCTGCCGCCGGTGCTTCCCGTCCCACTGTGCTGCAGATCAGCCCCGTGCTCAGCCCTGCCAGCTCAGGAGCTTGTCCCCATCCCCTTCCCTGCAACTCCAGCAGCCCCCCACAGTGTTACAGATTACAATCCCAGCCCCAAGGTCACAATCCCTGTTAGGGGGTCACAGGTTTACAATCCCAGCTCACGCCGCTGCCTGTAGTGTCCAGGAAGGATTTTTTTTCCCTGTGCAAAACTGGCTTGACATTTCCTGGGGCTACTGGTGGGTTTCCTGCTGAGGACCCACCCCTGCGAGGAACTGTGGGTCTCACAGACAATGAATTTATGACTGATTTGACAAGGGGAGAGCAAACCCAAGAGACCAAGGCAAAACTGGGACACGGAATGTGTTTGCCCCACAGATAAAGGCCTTGGGGAGATGAAGGAGTGATGCTGTGAGCTGTTTCAGGGTTTGCATGAGCAGACCCACTTCCACCCTGTTCCACTGCTTTCCTTGACAGACTTTTTGAGGGAACAACCCCTGGGATGATTTTGTATGGACTTAAAAATGGCAAAATGCTCTGGCTGGTGGTGGCAGCCCCTCGCTCGTCCCTGTGCTTGGTTCGGTTGTCAAATAAGAGCAGAGCTGAGGGTGCTGGGAGCTGCCTAAAACCCTCCCTGGTGGCAGTGTTGCTGCAGGTTTTTGGAAAGAAGAATGTTGTTGCTTGGCTAAAACCTCTTGAAAAATCCCATTGTGTGATTCCCTCCTTTGAGGGACTTGGGGGATGGTGGTGGCTCATCCATCCCCACAGCTTCTGAACCTGCCAACAGCTGTTGCTGGAGGAAAGGAGTTTTCAGGGATGTGAGGATTATCTTCTTGATTCCCAGCCAGGGGTGGGAAGGCAGAGATGAGAGGTCCAGCTCCTGTCCCTGTAAAGGGAATTGTGTGGATGTGGGCACAGCCCCCTGTTGGACACCAGAGAGTCTCTCCAGCCTGAAGGAAACCCGGCTTCATGGCTTCATTGCTCATGGAACAACTTTTTCCATTTTGCCTCTGAAAGAGAAAAAGGAAAAACTTTTTTTTTTTTAGATAAAAGCTCAACTTTCCGTCTTCTGGCTGCATCGGCAAAACAAAATGGTTTGGAAAAAAAAAATCCACAAAAAGCAGTTTAAAAACAAAAAAAGGCAAAGCTGTTCCTTCCCCATCAGCAGCACCTCTTCCTCTTTCGGGCCATTCTGAGAACAAACAAGGACGTGTACAAAAATAGAAAAATAATAGGGAAAAGTCCTCGAGAAACTACAGAAAAGCTCTGGGAATCTCCCATTCATGGCAGTGACTGATTCCCACTGCCTTTATAGAGAGTCAATACAGGAATAAGAGATATGGGAATTTTAAAATATTATTAGGTATAATGATAATATTAGGTATAAGAATTATTCATAATCATTAGATAATTTGTTAATAGTTATTAGATGCCACCATGGTCAGGAGTGAATTGGGTCCTTCTCTTGTGGAGCTGTATGTGAACAAGGACGTTTCCCCTCTACAGTTGAATCCAGTAACAAAGGTGAAAATGGAGCCTGGGAAGACCCAGGAAGGAGTAATTTTAGTGGGAAATATTGTGAAAAGCTTCAGCTGGATGGAGAACAGGCTGGGGTGGGTGTGGTGCCCCTTGCTTGGGCTGTAGCTCCCTGGCACAAGTGCCCACCGAGCCCGACCTGTGGAGCAAATCCCACCCACAGCATTCCCAGCCCTTCTGGAGACATCCTGGTTTGATTTGCTCCAGCAGCACTTCCCCCAGAAGCCCTGTGTTTCCTGGAGCTCACAGGTAGTTGGAGAGCCACTCCCAGACACACTTTGGCCTCAGAATGGAGATATTTGTTGCTGTTTAGGAAGACAGAATTGTCAAGACTTTTTTTTTTTTTTTCCCCTGCTCAATTTGGCATGAATATGGATCCAGACTTCCAGGAAATTCTGTAGCTTTGACTTCTAAAAAAAAGAAGAGTTGGCATGTGCTGGTTCCGTCATAATGCCTAATTTTTTCGGGTGTGTTGAAAATAGAGGGATTCAAAGTGGATCTCAACTGGCTGCTGAATATGAGTGAGGGACTTTGGGGTGTCACCATTCCCTGTGGTCACTGGGCTCCTCCTAATGAGGACTGGTTGTCTCACCTCATTACCTTGATGTAGCAGTGCCCAGGACCTTTCCTGTTTGTGAGTCCAGTCTTGGCGTGGGGCTTGCTGCCCAGTGTTGTCACCATCACCCCCTGTGTCACCCCCAGCAGGGCTCGCAGCTGTCACCGTGCCACATGCCCTGTCATGTGATGCTCTTCCTGTGGCACCTTTGCATTTGGCAAATGGCACTTGTCTAGTTTTGTCAGGAAATCCTAACAAATTTGACAATTTGCCTATAATTTTGGGGTTTATTTTCCTATCTGGCTGTTTGTAAGCAGGTTTTCCCTGTTTTTTGCAGGACAGCAAAGGGCATTAAGATATTTTTCCCCTTCGTGATGTTGTGGCACCTGAGAGTGACGAAGATGCCTGAGTTCATGCAGTGCCAAATTCAGTCCTGGTATAAACAGAACCTTTGAAAACAAGGAAGTTTCTCTCTGTTGCTCCCCATGCTGTATTCCTAAATTAGAGACACCCTGGCATCAAAACCCAGGGGCTGCATCCTGACTTTTTAATCCCACTGAGGTCAGCGACACCTTGGGGTGATGGTGTTGATTTGTACAGGGGCAAGTCCTGGCCCATCCAGGCCAGGGGTTATTCTTGTGGGGACCTGTCCGTGTTCCCTACCTCCACTCCCCCATCTCAGACTGTTGTGGTTGTGTTTTCAGACGTTAAGAAAGAAAGGTTTTAACGGCTGTGACAGCCCAGAGCCCGACGGCGACGACTCCATAGACCAGAGCCCCTTGATGGAGGATAAATACCGCAAAGGCAGCGAGGATCTGGATATCCTGTTCAAGCGATACGGTGTAAGTACCTGCCCGTGGCTGGAAAACCTTCATTATATGTTCTTTTCTGTTTTGTTTCTCCTCCTGTTCAACTTCCCCTCAACCTCGTCCCCTGCCCCCTCCCCGACACCCCCCGTGTCCCCCCCCACACGTAACAGGCGCTGAACAAGAAGCACAGGGAGTGCGAGAGCCCGGAAGGGGATGAAGTGTTTGCGCTGACCCCGCAGACGGAAGAGAAATATAAAAAGATTGATGAGGAGTTTGATAAAATGATGCAGAGTTACCGGCTCGCAGTGAGTAGCTGGTGGCCTGCAGCCCCCTGGTCCCCTCCCCAGTGCCTCCAGGTGATGGGGGGGTGGATTTTGCATGGCTTTGCTTCAGAGTCGTGCCATGCCTTGGGAGCCGATGCCAACAGCCCCTGCAGCCCTGAATGCACCTGACACTTCCTGTTTCCCATCCTTGGGAAAATCATTCCTACTAGGTCTGGCATTCCTGACCCTCCTTGGCTCTGGCCAGGCAGTGCAGGAGGATATTGCTTGTCTCCTCTCCTCTACTGCAAGTACTGGATTAGGGCCTCTTTTTTCACCCTCTTTTCCTCCAAAAAACAGATTCTTGTCTGGGTTAAGATCCCAGTGTTCATGTGAGCTGGTGGCGGGTGTCAACCCCTCACATCCTTGCAAAGTTCAGCCTGGTTTGGGCTATTCCACGTTAATTCCCCCCAAATCCACCAAGCCCTCAGGGCGGCTGATGGCCGTGGCAGAAATCCAGAGAGGTTTTAGCCTGTGATCCCAGAGCTGTCACTGCACTGGGGTGGCATCAGGACAGTGCTGAAAGGGATTTGTGTCAGGAGACTGGAGGAGGAGGGGGACACGTTTCAAATTAGTTGTTAGTTCAAGGGAGCAGAGACTATTGATGCAGGCAACGGCTCTTCAGGGGATTAGCCCTGAGTCACTGCAGCCATAATTAATGCTTCAGGAGCAGGGGGGAGGGTCCTTTTCCAGGGGTGGATGCAGCACAGCAAAAATGACACACACAGCCCCACCCAAAATAATCTGCCCTTCTGTTGTTTGCAAGCCCCCACAAGTTAAAATTCTGGCTTTTCTTGAGAACTGGGCCTTGTGAAATCTCCAGGTTTTATTTTGCTGACTCAGTGCTGTGTTGCTCCAGGAGCCTCACAAGGATACCAAAATCTGCATTTCCATCCCCTAGATCTCAGGGTGGAGGGTGTGGGGAGGCTGCCCTGAGATCTGGGGGGGCTGAGGAGGTGGAGGAAAGTGGGGTGAAGGTGGTGATGATCTCTGGCAGCTCTGCTGTGACAATGAGCTCAGCCCCACAAGAGGGGTTCAGGGCAAGATTATGTTCAGGGCAGGATTAGTTCTGTCAGGACATGGATCTACCTCAGCCTCCCTGATTTCACTTGGGGGGTCCAGGTTCCCACGTACCGGGGTGTGTGGGGTGGGAGTAGAGCCACAGCAGGACATGCACATCCCCCTCCCCACACCTGGCACAAGCCCTGCAGCTGGTGGAAAATAGGCTCAAAAACCACCTGTGCTTTGTCCTTAGTGCAGAACACCCTCATGAGCAAGGGCTGCTCAGCATCAGAATGTGTCTGCTGCAAAGGAAGGGCCCCAGGTAGGCCCCCCATCATACAGACATGCCAGTCCAAAGGGACAATCCGTGCCCAGAAGTCCTTTCAGCAGGTGGCATTCAAGAGCTGGGTGGCTTCTCATCAGGGCATAGCGTGTGACTCCCCCACTAAACCCCCCTGGCAGCAAGGGGCCGAGCAGTGCAGGCGGAGCGCGTGTGGTTGAAGAAGGCGCTTTTCCATTTTAACCGCTGGGTTGATTTTGTGTGTGACCAGAACTAACCCAGCGGGGTGCCTGGGGCAGCTTAACGGCAGCTAACGAAAGGCCTCGTTGGGGCTCCTGCCTCTGGTGTTTGCCCTCACTTCTAACGAGAGCAGAAGTCGTGGGTTGTGGCTGATGTGTGCATCTTCTCCCCCAGACTTCGGACCGATGTGCAAACCGCCGTGTCCCTCGTTGCGGGGCACCAGGTGGGCCTGGCTGTGCCCAGGCAGCGTCAGCCTCGTCTGCAGGGGCAGTGGGGTGGAGCTGGATTAAGGCAAACCTCAGCTCTTGGGCCGGTGGATCCAGCTCGTGGCTCTACCACGGCGTTGCTCGTGCTGTGGCCTGGAGGAGCTTTGGCTCTTCCTCTCCCTCCCCGGGAACGTTGCACGAACGTAGACGCGTTGGCAGTGATTTATTACACAACGCTGCTCCGGTGTTCGTGCAGCGCCCGAGAAACCTTCCTCCTCCTCCTCCTCCTCCTCCTCCAATTCTGCTGCCGTGCAGGATGAGCTTCCGAGCTGAGCAGAGGGAGGGCTCCGTGTTCCAGCTTTCCCTGGTGGTGTAGGAATTGCTGAGCCTGTCCCTGTGAACGGCAGCTCCAGGAGCAGAGCCACAGCGCAGGCTCAGAGCTGCTGTCCTCGTGGCTTGGCTGCAGCCGCAGGATATCTCTGAAAGACAGGATGCCCTTGGGAGGCAGGTGGGGAGAGTTCCTGGCAGCGAGGCGTGGGTGAGCACTGTCCTTCCTCCCATCCCCCTCTCTCACCAAAGGAGCAGGACCTATCCAGGAGCAGATTTCTGGAGGAGAGGGGGCTACAAGGCAGCAGGGAGATGCACCAGCTGCAGTGGGGAGACCTTGGCTTCCTCTTCCCTTGTTGGTGCAGCCTGTGGGGTTCCACCTTTGGCCCAGTGATGGTCCCATTCAGTGCTGGACTACTCTCCCTCACCATCCCGGAGCAAATTAAAGTGGGTCTTTAGCAAAGCCCTTGCTAAAGCCTCTAAGCAGGTGCCAGCTCCTGTTAACGAAGAGCAAATCAGTGACATAAGACAAACGGCTGGGATAATCACAACGGGTCTGGCTCCCATGAGACACTGGTAGGTGAAGCTGGTCCTCAACCTGCAGCTGAGGATAGGGCTTTAGCAATGCTCCTGCATCTGTGGGGTCAGCTCCTCCTTCCCAGCAGCTCCCAGAGTAGACAGGATGGATCCCAGACTCACCCAGGGGCTCTGTGGAGCAAAACGAGTTTTTCTCAGGTGCTCGGCCACCAGCAGCAATGCCAGCCCAGAATGGAGATCCACTGCTGCCTTCCTGCTGGCTGAGGAACAGCCTCAGAATGCTGCCTGGGGTGAAGGGCAGTGCCAAGCTTGGCTGCTGTCAGTGCTGGTGGGGGCAGACCACCAGGCTGGTACCCACCTTCATGCTCTGGGCTGCTCCCAGACTCTCCTTCATGCCTGCCCTGCAAACACAGGGAGTAAATAAATACAGCCTGAACATGAAGCCAAAACAGTTGTTTGCAGAGCTCTGGTGTGTCAGAGGATAGCCCACTGCTCTTCCTGGTGTTCCCTGGTGGGGAGCTGGGCTCTGGTGCATCCCCCACAAGGTGCCAGTGTGGGTTCAAGCACAGCAGTGCAGGTCAGCAGTAGAGGTTTGAGGAGACCTGACTGTCCTCCCTTGGTCAGCAGCTGTGCTGTGCTGCAGGAACTGGGCTCTGGCTCCCCTTTACCCCCTGCTCTCTGTTCAGTCCACAGTGCCCGCTCCGAACTTCGCCATGCCCGTGACGGTGCCAGTGACCAACCAAAACACTCTGCAGTTCAGCAACCCAGGCAGCTCTCTGGTGACCCAGTCCCTGGTGACCTCCTCGCTGACAGACCCCCGGCTCCTGTCACCTCAGCAGCCAGCGTTGCAGAGGAACACGGTGTCCCCAGGGCTGCCACAGCGGCCAGCCAGTGCAGGTGAGCCACACTGTGCCCCTTTTCTCCCTCATCTCCTCATCCTTGCTGCCTTCAGGGCTTGCAGCACTGAGCATGAGACATCCCTGAGGGAGAGAACACCCCTGTTGCTTCCATCCCCTGTGCAGGGGTGAACATTCCAGCACCTGTGGGTGGCAGGAGCATCCTGGAAGTGTTGCTGCCCCTTGGTGTGTGCTCCTGCCCTCCTGCCAGACATTGATGTGCTCTGTTTGTGCTTTGGCCCCAAACTGAGGGCAACCTCCCCACCTTACCTAGGTCCCTTTGAGAGCTGGATCCCTGCAGGGATCTGTTTCAGGTTGGGCAGTGCAGGATGAGTCACCCGGTGTCATTACCAGGCTTGAGGGTGGCTGCTGGCATCCTGCTCACCAGTGGCACTCAGGTGACATGGGTCTGGCTGCCTAAAAAGGGCTGTTCAGAGTCAGGCCACGCTGGTTGCAGTTGGCCGTGGGCGATTACTCATGTGGCTCTGCTGACAGATCAGAGAAGTCATTTCCAGCAGGGACTGGCAATGGGTGGCAGAGGACAGGTTGGGGGAGAGGAGTTGTCACCCACATTCCCTGCAGTGGCAGGGGGGGCAGGGACGATGTGTGATCCCGACCTGGCTCTCCTGCAGTATGATCATAAGTAATAATAATGTGCCTAAAGTCCGTTTCTGCTATTTTGGATGTCACAGATGGTCTGTAAATGGCAGAGCTGGTGCCAGTGACCCCCCCCCCAGATGTCTGGGCCCTCAGCTGTGGCCCCTGGGGCTTTGAAAGCTCCAGGGAGCTTTGCAAAAGGGATGGATTTGGAGAGAAGGGCTGGGAGGTACCTCCAGAAACAGGTCATATGGTGGGGTCAGGGTGAGCAGGAGGAATGACCTGGCTGGGATACAGCAGGAGCCATGGTTCAGAGACAGCTTGTTTGCTTGCTGCTGTCACCACAGGGCCTCCAAGGTGCCTCGAAGTACTCAGGTATCAGGATGAGGCCCCAGACCTGCAGGACAGGGGTCATTCTGCTCTAGGACTGGTCCCAGGGAGCAGCATCCCACTCCAGTCAGGGTGGCAGAGCCCTCCTCGGGCACAGGGAGCCATCACTCCAGCTGCAGGGATCTCCTGCCCTCTCGTAGGCCCCTCAGCTGAGAACAGAAGAGGCTTCCTGGTAAAGCAGACCCCTCTGGGGGCTTGCCATTTCCAGCTCGCTTACTGCTCATTTGAGGGGGATCATTTTGCGGTTGTGAGCGTAGAGGTGTTCCAAGTCCAGCCATCTGTGTCTCATTCACTTGCTGCCTGGGACACGGAAGAAATCCTGTTTATAGGAGCCAGGGCCTTGCATGTTAGGAAAACTCCTTTTTTTCCCTAATTTCTTTTTTTTTTAGCATTGCACCAGAGCTGGTTATGTTGTTTCCAAAGCAAATGCACAGCAAGCACTGGGTGGGTGCCTTGATGGTGCCTGGTGCTGTTGGCTTGAGAATGGTGTGGGGGAAGAGCAGCCAAGGGGGAGTGTACAGGGCTAGAGGCAGGGTTGGCATCACTCACCCTAGGAGGTGAGCCCTCTTTGCCAGCATAGGCTCCAGTGCCTGGGGTGCAAGTGATCCCACAGCAAGGCACAGCCACAAATTCCTGGTGGGGTCCCTTCTGTGGGACTTAGGAGGCACAGGGACCTCTGGCTTTGTATTCCCATCCCTCAAGGAGAGTGGTGTCACGTTTGCCACATTTAGTGGGTCACTTCACCCTTTCTCAGGTTTTACAATTTTTGGGACCACTGCCATTTCCAATCCTGCTCCCATATGGGGAGCAACTGTGCTTCCCTGCACGGCAGCAGCTCAGCCCTCCCACCCTCCTCCAGCTTTCAAGGGCCTGCTGCAAGCCCAAAGCTGAGAGCCACGGGCTGGATAAAGGTTTGTGTCTCAGGTTTCCCCATCTGGGTTGTGAAGGGCTGGGCAGTGGTTACAGGGGGGGTTTGGCATCAAAAGCCCCTCATTCTCTAGCCCAGGGCTCCGGGTTGACTGCGGTCGCAGCTCCGGAGCCTCCGTGCCGGCTGCTGGCTGCAGTCGCTGCCCGCGGCGTGGTCAGGCAGCCCCAGCTGGGGAATAGGTGGCTTTCAGAAATAACTTCATAACAAGACAGAAAAAAATATCAAGCCTTCTTCCAGGCAAGGCAAAACGTTCTGGTTTTTTGGGAATAAAAAGATGTAGTTTTTCCTAGCCTGATGGGGAGTGTCGGCGCGTCGCTGCACGTGTTGGGACCGTGGAGTCTGGATTGCTGTGGCATCCTGGCAGTGTGGGATGGTTTCCATTCGGTGTGAACATTGCAGGGGGGATTGTGTTTCCCGTCATGCTGCTGGGGCTCTCTCTCCCCCGGCAGCGTCAGCCCCGTGTCCCCCAAAGGGGGGCTTGGAATAAAATAGCTGCAGTGTTTTCCAAGCTGCCTCCTTTGGAAGAGGCTCCTGTGCACCTGGCTCCTTCCCAAAGGAAACGGATCTGCCTGGATAACGTTTCCCAACCTGATCACCAGGAATGCTGCTCGTTTTGCCCAGGACTTTCTCCCGCTTTTTTTCCTCTGCCTTCCTCCACTGTGCTCCCTGCCTTCCTGTCCCCCAAAAGCAGGATGCTCACCCTGTTTCTGCATTAATGGTGATCCCATCTCTCTGCTTGCTTTGCAGGGGCAATGCTTGGGGGAGATCTGAACAACACGAATGGAGCCTGCCCCAGCCCCGTGGGTAAGTAAGGAGCCTTTCAGCCCTGCACCCCTGGCTCCGTGTGACACTCCTGCCCTTGGTTTCCCCACAAGTTCCATAGGATTTCACTTTGCTCTTGAGCCCTGCTGGTCCATAGGGAAGCAGTGGGGAAGATTTTGCTGCTCTTGGCAGTGGGAGGGGTTGGCATGTGGAGCTCCAGGCCAGTGCCTTTGCTGGGGCTGCTGGTTTCATTGGAGACCTCAGTGACCAAGGTGTCTCCATCTACCCAGGATCTCAGGGAGAGCTGCAGATCGGGGAGGTGATCCCCGAAGACCAGGATTTGGGTAGCTCTGGGTTTAGCTCCTGGTGCTGTAGCCAATTCTCCACCATCCTCGGGTGAACAATTAACACCCAGTTCCTCCTTGTGCTTGGGTCCTATAAAGGAACTTTACTGCAAGGAAAGAAAGCTCATTAAGGGCCTTTTCCACTGTGAGAGCCTCAGTGCTAATGAGGCTCAGGCCTCATAGCTCAGCTCTTCAGCTATAAAAAAGTACTAACAATACCTCCATCCCCACATCTGCCTCTGCTGTCTGGAGGCTGAGGATGTTGGACCACTGCTGGTGTAGGCACAGCCCAAAAACCAGCGATGGTCCTGGGTCCTGCTGGGAAGCAGCTGCTGCTATCAGCACTGGGCTTGGCAGTGGTCCCAGACTTGGCAGGATAGCTGCTGTCTGTCCCAGGGCAAAGGCAGCCTTGCTCCAGGAGCCTGACCCCTCACCCCTTCTGGGCCTTTCTGCAGTGGGTGTCCAGCCTACAGCATGGAGGAGGAGTATGGAATTCCACATTGCCCCAAATTAAAACCAAACTGGAGCCAGGTCCCGCTAGTTTTCGGGTGGGTTTGTGGTTCTGCAGCACTGTGGCCACCCCACCCCATCCCCTGCACTCTGGCTACTGCCAGGAATAGCCATTTCCCTGTGCTGGGCAGCAGCCATGCCAGTGCCAGAGGGAACCTGCCAGGGTGGTTTGTGGGGCAGCGTCTCCCTGGGTTTTCACAGCACCCAGCACGGAGCTCTGCTGATCCTTGAGGGCAGAGGGAAGGGGCCATCGTGCTGTGGCCCCCAGGCACCTCTGTGGCCCCATTCCCCTCCAGCCTCCCCCATGTCAGCTGTCGGGAACAGCCATGGCGGGTGCAGAGCTTGGCAGGGCCCCTGAATGTCAGCATTGACGTCACCCAAGCATTCCCTGCATTCCTGCTGCCACTGCAGGAAATGAGTGTGAGGAGCAGGGACAGCCCGGCTGTGGCCAGTCCCGGACCCCTGCTGTCCCCAGCCTCCCACCCTCCCTGGGGCTCCCCTCGTGGCTGCATGAGGGGACAGCCCTGCCTCTGGCTCTGGCACTGCACTTGCAGTTTTCAAATACCTGGTATATCTCTTCCTCCTCC
This sequence comes from Thryothorus ludovicianus, assembly GCA_013397245.1. Taxonomy (NCBI): domain Eukaryota; kingdom Metazoa; phylum Chordata; class Aves; order Passeriformes; family Certhiidae; genus Thryothorus; species Thryothorus ludovicianus. The sequence goes on from VZTB01005215.1 coordinate 290,694, forward strand.
TCCTCCTCCTCCTCCTCCTTCTCCTCCCTTGCAGTCTCTGCAGCACTGAGTGATCACCTGCTGCTTCTGAGTCATCAGCTGCGGGTGCCTCTGGCCGGATCCTGCAGCAATGTCACCGTATCCCTGCATCCTGCCCACACTCCATGGCGTGTGCCACCCTCAGGATGCAGCCCCCAGTCCACCCTGCCTGGCCCATGGGGGGATTCTGAGCCCTGACTGTCCCTGCTCAAATTCACACCAGGGTGGTGCAAAGGCAGGCCAGAGTGCTCCTCTTTTAGACTTTTTTTTGTTGGGGGTCCTTGGTTGGGAAGTGCTGGTGGGAGTTTAGCCCTTCTCTCTCTGGCTCACAGGGCTGGCTGGATCCATGCTAGGTGGACATGGCAATGACAGCAGCAGTGACAGCCCAAGGCCACCCATCTTTGGGGGTGAGTGGCATCACTGGGACCCAAACCAGCTCCTCTCAGCACAGGGAGCCACCCCAGTCCATACCCCAGGTGACGTGCAGGTGACATGGTGTGCCTCATACAGGGAGTCTCCATGAGAGTCCCGTGTGCATCCATGCAGGTGGTGCCTTGGGAAGGAGAATATTGCTCATGGTAACATTTCTTTTTGCCTTTCCATGGCCACCAGCACTGTGGGTAACCAAGGTCACCTGAGGAATTTCTGCACCTTTGTTAATAAATCTAAAAGCCAGTGGCCTTGTGAGCAGGATTCCAGCAGCTCACGGTGCACAGAGGTGCCAGGGGCGTGATGTACCAGGCACACGCCTTAGGCTGCTCATGGTGATTTGGGACTGGGAGGACACCTTCCTGGGGACAGGAGGGCTGGTCCTCTCCCTCCATCAGGGACATGGATACCACAGTTGCCAGCCTGCAGCAGCCTGGCCACGATGGGTCCATGATGGCAGCTCCCAGGCACCCTGTGGGGCACCCTCTGATCTCTGTGGGATCAGAGCTGCGGCTCCCAGGGATTGTGGGCACCCCCTGTGCCTGGCTCAGCCCGTCCCCCCTGTGTCCAGCCCGGGACAGCTCCGGGAGGCTGGGCTGGGCTGGGCTGGGCCCCACACGCTGCGGCGTCACTGCCAGCAGCCGCCTGCTGAAATGCAGATGCAGCGCAATGGTAGATGTGATTAATAATGCAATCAGCGACCTATTTTTCCCGGTCTAACGTGCAATGAATATGAGGGCTGAATCCTGGTGATTGCTGAACGCCTTTCTATCTTTGGGGCCTATTCATGAAAAAAAACCAACCCTCATCAGAACAGTAATCTGATCCAATTTATTCCTTTCCTGATGTTCATCAAATCTTTTCCTTTTTATTTTTTTCTTCCTTTCCTTTCTTCTTTTTTTTCCCCTCTCCTTGCACATAAAATCCTTAAGTGGGGCAGCAGGAGGAGGAGAAGGAGGGAACCTTAGATCTTCAAAGGGGCAGTGGGAGCAGTGAACTGAGTCCTCACTCTACCACAGCCCCTTTTCACTGCCCCAGTGCCATAAAGAGACCTTAAAAGTGAATGTCCCAGTAATTACCCGTGCTGGCAGGCTGTGGTGCCTGGCCAAAGCATGGAAAGAGCCTGGCTGCAGATCAGGCTCTGAGATTTGCTGGGTGTAATTGCAGGAACAAAGGGGAGTCCCTGCAGGTTGAGGAGCTGCCCTGAGCGCTGTGGGCTTGGGGCTACTGCCTGTCCTGGCTTCACCCCACAGGGTGAGCCTGCCGGGGTGCAGGAGGCTTTTAGGGAGTCTGGAGGGATGCGGTGCTGCTCTCCCACAAGGAGCAGTGCTCATGTAGCACTCACAGAGCCCCACTGCAGCAGCACTCCCTATGCATATGTTTACCACAACTGTGCATTCACCATCACCACGCACTCCCCATTGCCCTGTGTTCACCATCACCATGCACTCACCATTGCCCTGTGTTCACCATCACCTTGTATTCACCACCATGCACTCACCATTATCCTGTGTTCACCATCTCCTTGTATTCATCACCATGCACTCACCATTGCCCTGTGCTCACCATCACCATGCACTCACCATTGCCCTGTGTTCACCATCACCATGTATTCATCACCGTGCACTCACCATTACCCTGTGTTCACCATCACCATGTATTCATCACCGTGCACTCACCATTACCCTGTGTTCACCATCACCATATATTCACCACCATGCACTCACCATTGCCCTGTGTTCACCATCACCATGCACTCACCATTATCCTGTGTTCACCATCACCTTGTATTCACCACTGTGCATTCACCACTGCCATGCATCCAACTGTCACAATGCCTTCACCTCCTTCCTCTCTGTCACCCATATTCCTGCAGGAAATGGCTACGTGAGTGCCAGAGCCTCTCCAGGTCTCCTTCCCGTGTCCAATGGCAGCAGCCTGGGCAAGATCATCCCGGCCAAGTCCCCACCACCACCCTCGCATGGCACGCAGCTCGCTGCCAACAGCCGCAAGCCAGACCTGCGTGTGATCACCTCGCAGAGTGGGAAGGGGCTCATGCATCACCTGGTGAGTGCCCACAGGTCTGCTGAGACACCAGCCGGGCTGGGAGGGGGTCCCCTGCCAGCGGGGAATTCGGTGCTGTAGTGGTGGGAGCTGGCTGGGGCCGTGCTGGAGGGGAGATCCAAGAAGGAAGGTTTGGATTCCTGCCTGCGCCATCCTGGATGGTGCAAACCCTGCACCAGGCACCACTGTAAGCTGTGTGTGCCCCGTGGGGGCAAGGGTGTGGTGCCAGCAGGCACAGTTGTGGTGGGGGTGGAGTGCTTGCGTTAATGGTGCCTCTCGGTTCTCTCCCTGTTCTCCCACGGACAGACCGAGGATCACCTGGCTCTGGTGAGTTCCCTGCATGGTGGTGTGGTAGGACACGGGCTGCTCGTCCCCTTGGTCCTGCCCTGGCTTGGCGAGGCATGGGGCACACAGAGGGGGTGGACACTGGCTCCCTGTGTTGGGAATGCGGTGGGATGTGGGCGCCAGTGTTACATCCAATCCTGCTGCAGAAAATAAATCCCAAGAAAAACACACTTTTAGGCAAACGAGGTTCCCTACGGAAAAGAAGGAGCTGACATGAGCTGCAAATTGTCTCTTTCTCCACCAAGGCCAAAATTGCTGTGTCGGTCCCACTGGGGAGGTCAGCCAGGATCCCTTTGGGAGTCTGTGGAGCTGGGCTGGGCACTGCCACTGCCCTGGACCTGCCCATGAGGCTTCCCTGAAGCCACCACAGCTACAGCACAGGAAGACCTGGCCCATTGCCAGCACATGAGAGACAGGGAGTAAATCAGGCTCTTCCCATATTAAAGATATTATTTAAAGCCTGTGTAAATCCACTGGCTGGCTAGTGCACTCCGTAAACCTCCCTTGTGCATGGGGCAGTTTTCTGTGTTATTTTTATGGCTTTTTTTTTCCTCTCCCTGCCAGCAAAGTGAATGCCACCTTGTTTGTGGCAAGGATTCACTCTGCTCCGTTGCTATTCTGGTGCAGGGCAGATGGGCGACAGGTCAGCACAGCAAGGGAAGGGCAAGAGCTGCTGCGGGATGCAGGTCACGCATCCAGGGAAAAGCTCTCCAAAAACACAGGAGAAAGCCAATCCCTCTGGCAGCCTGCAGGGAGACACTCTTGGCCAGGGCAAGGATGGGCCAGAGCTTTGGCAGACATGAATTCTGCTGCTCTTCGTGTCCCAAACCCTTCTTGCTTAGTGGCCCACTTCCAGCATCTCCATGCCTCCATTTCTCCATGTGTGGAGAGAGACCAGTCAGTCCCCACCTCCCCATCTGTTCATTCCTGATCCCACTGCCCAGGGCATTCCCTAGCTACACACTGAAGCAGCATTAGGTTAAAATCCACTGGGGAAGCATTTGCAGTTTTAATTGTTGGACTGAATTAACCTGGTGGGTTTTTGCCTGAAGTGAAAAACATCCTTGCCCCAACCGAGGTGGCAGCAGGGGGGTGGAGAATGATGAAATGTGGGCAGGGTGGAACAGGGACCTTGGCACTGCTGGATCAGTAAGGGGACTGCAGAGTGTTGTCCCTGCAGGTCCCTCCTGCCTGCTGCAGATGCCCCCCTGCTCCTCTAACCTTCTCCCCAAATTTGCTCTCTCCATATTGCTCAACCTACACAGCAGATCCTCTCTCCAAATGGCAGCTCCTACCTCTTTGCAGGCAGCTGTGAGATGAGTCAGATGAGGCAGAGCCCCTGCGCTGCATCCCTGCTGCCCGCAGCCCCAGCCCTGCCACCCTCGGCGCTGCTCCTGCAGCTCTGAGCGTGCTCTCCTCCCTCAGAGGGTTCAGAGAGGCTTCCCCCCATTCCTCTCCACGCTCCTAATGTGCCAGGGGCAGCAGGGTCCATTCTCTAGGTCCCTGGGGGCATGCTGCATGGTGTGTTACCGACTGGAATGGCAATTGGGGCGTTGTCTGTGGGCACGATATGGGGGGCAGCTTGCACACCTCCTCCCTGCATGGATTGTGGTGAACATCAGAGTGCTTACCCCAGCTGACATCCCCACACTCGCCTTGTGGTGTCCAGGAGGTTCCTGGGGCTGGCACATCCTGCCCAGCCGGTGTCCCCCAGCCCTGTGGCGTGGCCACACTCGTCCCTGTGCCTGTGCTGTCCCAGGAAAGCCTCAGAGCCCCAGAGAGAGGGACAGAAGGGATGGGGCTGTTGGGGCTGCATCCCACTGGGCTGGCTCAGGATCTCACACAGGCAGTACAGGGACAGGGCTGTGTCTTGCCTTCTGTGAAGACATTTCTTGCCCTGTCCTTAACCCACAGCCATGTCCTTAGCCCACAGTGGGCATGGGCAAGGGTGGCTGGCAGCAGGATGTGTGCCAGGAACACCCACTCCTCCAGCACCCCGCAGCTTTAGCAGTTAGAGCTCTGGTAATCACCTTCCCCAGGCCACAGGAGGGACCTGCAGGCTGGGCAGTGTGTGGGCACAGGGTGAGCAAATCCTGCTCAGCCAGGTGCTGTTACCTTCTGGAGGTGGCCAGGGCAGGGTTTTAGCCTTCAGCCTTGTTCCAGGAGAGTCTCTCTGGCCATGGGGAAGCATTGCAGAGTCTATGCCCAGCTCTGCAAGGCCCTGGGAGTGCTCAATTCCGCAGGAATTGTGTCCCTGCCAGCCTTGTGCCAGGCGTGATTTAAGCTGGGCACTGCCCCAGTCTTCACAGGATGACGTGTGCTGGGGTGCTTCGGATTAGAGTCAAGCCTCTTGAGTCTGATTTATATCAGATCAGCAGAGACAGCCTAGATTATCTGCCTTGTAAACAGGGCTGAATCTGTCCTATAGATCCACCCACGTAACTGCCTGGAAAACCATGGGGGAAGGTTGGTGTGCAGTGGTCCAAGGGCAGAATTTTTCCACAGTGGGCCTGCAAATATCAGAACCTTGTGAGGGCACTGAGCCAGCAGGTTGCTGAGCACTGGACTTCGAGTTTAAGGATGCCAGAGTCCCTTTAAAATCCTGAGGTCAGTGCTTAGCATCCTCAGCTTCCCTTGAGGCAGGGGCTTGTTCTTGGCCACTAGAGCTGCAGGGAGGAGATGTCAGCCCTGTGTTGCCTCAGCCGGTCTTGGTTTGCTGTGATCCCTTTGTTACTCCTTGGAAGCTCAGCAAGCCTCACATGCAACCTCTGGAAGGCAGTGAGGAATTGTCTGAGGCATCCTGCTGATACTCCCTCTCCATGCACACAGGGATATGGCTGGTGTTGAGGGTGAAGCCCAGCCCTGGGCAGGAAGGGGACTCAAGGCCATGGCCTGCAGATGAGTGTCACAAAGTCCAGAGTATCAGTAGCTGGTTTGGTTTGTACTTTGCTTTTTTGCAGTGTGGAATGGCCAGAGGATCAATCCTGCTTGTCCCCCAGTCTCCATACTCAGCCCCAGTGCATGCCCAGAGGGACTGGGGGGGCCACAACTCATGGAAATGACCAACTGCAACCGTCCAACTTTAACTCCCTCCCTGTTTGCTCCCACAGCAAAACACACAGCGGTTGGGTGTCTCTCAAGCAACTCACTCTCTGACCACACCAGTTGTTTCCGTGGCGACTCCAAGTTTGCTGACACAGGGGCTGCCCTTCTCGGCCATGCCCACAGCGTACAACACAGGTAAGACATGGCCAGGGCAGAGCTCTAACACAGGTGAGACATGGCCAGGGCAGAGCTCTAACACAGGTGAGACATGGCCAGGGCAGGGCTCTAATACAGGTAGGACATGGCCAGGGCAGAGCTCTAACATGGGTAGGACGTGGTCAGGGCAGAGCTCTAACACAGGTAAGACATGGCCAGGGCAGGGTTCTAACACAGGTGAGACATGGCCAAGGCAGGGTTCTAACACAGGTGAGACATGGCCAAGGCAGGGTTCTAACACAGGTGAGACATGGCCAAGGCAGGGTTCTAACACAGGTGAGACATGGCCAAGGCAGGGTTCTAACACAGGTGAGACATGGCCAAGGCAGGGTTCTAACACAGGTGAGACATGGCCAAGGCAGGGTTCTAACACAGGTGAGACATGGCCAGGACAAGGCTCTAACACAGGTAGGACATGGCCAGGGCAGAGCTCTCAGGTGGGTCAGGTAACATGAGAGGGAGCTGTGCTGCTGCAGGCACCTACCTCGTGCTCCCTAAGCAGCTGCAGTGATGCTCCTGGAACTTGCCACTGCAAAATGTGGTGGAGTCCAAGGGTTCCACTGGATTAAAATCAAGGGGAAATTCATGATATAAGTGGTGAGAATTCGCTGTCACAGCCAGAAGGGCTGTGAGGGCTGCTGTAGCCCCTTGCACTGTGCAAGTGGATGCTAATTACAGCTACACCCATCTCAGAGCTCAGGGGATGTTGTAATAATGACAACAAGCGTAGGCCCCCCCAGAAGTTTGGGAAGAATGCAAACCAGCCTGCTCATACACACATCTGATTTGGGCTGGTGGATGGAAATCAGCCTGAGGCGACAGTGACAGCGCACTTGCCCAGGCAGAAGGGTTGTTCATCTGCCACCTGTCAGACCTCTACCAAGACTTTGAGGACTTGCTGGTTGCCTGTGTAACTTGTTCTGGCTCAGAGAAAAGTCTGTAAAAAGCTGCTTGTCTGGAAGAAGCCAGGACTGGCGTGTTGGGAACTCCCTCTCCTAATTAGTAGGTGTAGCCCCGAAGATGCCGGGTGTGCGTGATGAGGATCCTCTCCCTGCGTGACCATGCGGTTTACCAGCCAGGCTGGGCACAGCCAGAGTCCCCAAAATAGGTTTTAATTGAGCCCTGTGCTGCTGCTCAGGGCACAGGGGCCTGAATTTCAGCTCTCTGTAGTTATTTTTTCTCACAACTGACCGTGGGTAGAGCCGTGTTCCTGCCCAGGTGCCAGTGGTGTCTGTGCTGAGGTGTTTGCTCTGTAGGGTGCAAACTCTGAACCTGGCAGTTCTCCCAGAGCTGCCCTGTTAATTGGGTAGGAATTGTCCTAATTTGTGAAGGGTCTGGAGCAAAAGGAGTAGAGGGGGTTCAGTGTGGAGAAAAGGAGACTCAGGTGGACTTTCTCACTCTGCACAGCTCCCTGACAGGAGGGGGCAACCAGGTGGGGGTTGAGCTCTGCTCCCAGGTAACAAAGGCTAGGAAAAGAGGAAATGGCCTCAGGTTGTGCCAGGGGAGGTTTAAGATATTAGGGAAAAGTTCTGCGTGGAAAAGGTGTTCAGGCTTTGGAACAGACTGTACAGGTCAGTGGTGGTGTCACCATGCCTGGAGGGATTTAACAGACAGGGCTGTGACACCTGAGGACATGGGTTAGTGGTGGCCTTGGAATTGCTGGGGGAACAGTTGGACTCGATGGTCTTGGACAGCCTTTCCAACCTAAATAATTCTGTGATTCTGTGATGCTGCAGAGGTGATAATTTCAAAGGTGGTGGAGGGATGCAGATGCCCTGAGCAAACTCCCAGCCTGGAACACTGCCACTTATTCTTCCCAGGACTCACCTGTTAATTATGTGGATATTGCCTGGATGTCAGGCTTGTGCAGTTGTGCTAAGCTGTCCTCTGTCCAGAGTTATGTGGCCTTTCCTGTGCTGGATTCAGTCAAACCTGACCATTCCCAGCTCTGTGATCTGGGGCAGCTCCAGCTCAAGCCCTGGTGGGGGTTGCATGGGCAGCCACTGTCAACAGTGAGGGTCAAGAGCTCCCAAACTGGAACAGGCAGTGCAGGGGGTGGAGGATGGTGTGGAGCAGGGAACTTGCTGCCAGGATACTGGGTGGGGTGTGCCAGGGATCCACCAGAGGCATTGGCAGCAGTTCAGCACCAGCACAGCCACCTCTGTGTGTGCTGCTGGGGTGGGGACAGCTGAAACCACAAGACACCCAAAATTAGAGAGAGAAAGGGGGAGGAGGAGGTGCCAGGAGGGTTTGATGGGTGTCTGTGTCAGGCTGACATGGCTGACCAAGGTTTGACCAACTCCTGAAGGAGCAGCACTTTTCTCCCTGGCTTTCTCCACCAGCATTCACACCCTTTGTAAAATTCCCACCTAGTATGAGCTTCCCCACTGGGATTATCGATGCTCTCCAGCTTCTGCATGGGAAAGGCATTGCCGTGCAGGTGGGGAGGAGAAGGGTACAGAGGCATGGGGTGCCCGTGGAGGGACTGGGACCAGTGGCTGCTGTGGGGAAGAGGGTCCCGGGGTGTGGGGACACGGTGACAGCTGTGTCCCCATGGCGGGCGGGGAGCGCCCTCTGCTGCCACCCGGGACACTGCGAGAGTGGGGCTGTCCCAGCCGTGGGTGGGGCTGTCCCAGGTAGGCCCCAGAAGGTGCCCCAGGCACAGGTGGGGATGCCTCAGGTACAGGTGAGTGTCAGGTGCCACGGTTCGCTGCCCCAGGACGGGAGGAGGTGTGCCTGTGCACTGTACACCTGGCTGGAGGTGGCTCTGGGGGTCTCACATGCTCATGGCTCTTCCTGGGGGGAGCCAGACACGGCTGCATCATGAGTTTGCCCTGGCCACTGCTGTGCCTGGGGAGCAGGGGCACTGGAGGAGGGTAGAGGTACTGCCAGCAGCTCATGCATTGAGGGTGGAAGACAACTGGATATAAGGAGGAAATTGTTTACACCGAGGGTTGTGAGGTGCTGGCACAAGTTGAAGCTGTGGCTGCCCCATTCCTGGAAGTGTCCAAGGCCAGGTTGAACAGGGCTTGGGGCAACCTGGGATAGTTGAAAGTGTTGGACTAGGTGGCCTTTAAATGCCTCTTTGGTGACACTTAGTTGATGTAGTCTGGTCATAGATTGGACTGGATCTTGGAGGTCTTTTCCAACCTAATTGATTCTGTGACTCCCAACACAAGCCATTCCATAGGCACGAGGTTTGTCCTCTGGCCATCATCCCTGTCCCACTCTCAGCACAGCCAACATTCCATTCATTGTGTATTTGTGTCTCCTGTGGGTGTCCATCCTCTCTCAGTGCTGGGGGCAGGTTTGACATGGAAATGACTGCAGGGCTCCTTCCCTTCTAGATTATCAGCTGACGAGCGCTGAGCTGTCCTCGCTGCCAGCATTCAGCTCACCTGGAGGGCTGTCCCTTGGCAACATCTCTGCCTGGCAGCAGCAGCAGCAGCAGCAACAGCAGCAGCAGCAGCAGCAACAGCAGCAGCAGCAGCAGCAACAGCAGCAGCCGCAGCAGCAGCCACAGCAGCAGCACCTGGTCCCAGTGTCACTAGGAAACTTAATGTAAGTGTCACAAGAGGGAAATGGGGAATTCCTCTGAAGGTACCAGAGAGGAATCAGAAGTCACAGAGCCCCATCTGTGACTTCTCCCTGGGTTCTCCAGACTCCCAGTATCAGGCCCTGGTGGCTCCACACTCTGTTCCTGAGGGGCAGGAGCTGTGTGCCCTGCACAGCTGCAGGAGGCCTGGCACAGCTGGCTTGTCAAGGCTGGGGAGTGCTGTCCCTGGCACTGTAGGAGTGACCCAGAGTCCCTGGCTGAGATCAGGGTACCTGGGGATGCTCCAAGAGCCTTGTCCTGCTGCCTGTCCACAGTGGGATTGATCCCTGCACTCACCTGGGGGTGCTGAGAGCCAGCCAGAGGCAATGTTAGATGGGATGGACATTGCAGGAAAAGGTGCCTGGAATTGTGCCCTGCTTGTATAGAAGGTGGCTTTTAGCATTGCAAAGGGATTGCTTTTCTCCAGGGCAGAAAATACAAGCACTTGCATTTTAGAGTAGGATTTTTGAAGTGGATCTGCTTTTAGTCCGGAATAAAGCATCTGCACAGAGAATTACACAGTCAAAATAAAGACCTCCTGCACCAGTGGGGCCCTAGGATGTGTGGAAAGCTTGGACAAAATTCTGTGTTGTAGTAGAGGCTGAAGAGGTTCACAGCTTTCATGGCCTGGCTGAGCCTTGTGCTGGGTCTGTGCAGCCCACAGAGATGCTGGGGCAGAGCTGTAGGGACACCCATGGGACAGAGGTGTCACAGCCTGTCCCTCTTGTGTTTGGGTCACTTCTAAAGGACAGTGGATGAGATTGGGGCTGGATCATGGGTGCTGGGGGAGGAGGGATGCTGCCCACAGGGTCTGATCCCAGCTCAGTGGTGATGTGTCCCAGTGACTGCACAGATTATGGATTGTGGAGTCACAGTTCTGATTCTGAAGTCATGATTCTGTTTATGAATCCAGATTGATAATCTAATCCAGGTTTGTAATCGTGGGTTCATTTGGCTGTAGTACGTTCAGGTTCTGAATTCTGTGCACTGGAGAGTAAAAGGCCACCAAAAAGATAATAATGAGAGATTTCCCATTATCTCCTCCTCCATCTCTTTCTCCCCCTTCCTCCCCTTCTGCTCTCCTCCTCCTCCACCTCTCCCAACCTCTCCCCCCCAACCTCCCGGATGCCCAGACAAGGGAGTCACTTGTCCCACACCACCACTTTGACTGTCAACACCAACCCCAACATCAGCATCAAGTCGGAGCCCGTCTCGCCCAACCGGGAGAGGAACACTGCCACCCCGCTCAGCACCTTCCCCCACCAGCCCCGGCATGAGCCCACCGGCCGCTCTCCCGTCGACAGCCTCAGCAGCAACACCAGCTCGTACGAGGGCAGCAGTGAGCGGGACGATCCCGCCCGCCCCGATTTCGGCTCATCCCTGGGCCTCCTGCGACCCACCAGCGAGCCCGAGGGGGAGAGCCCCTCTGTAAAGCGCATGCGGTNCATTCTAGCGCAGCAGGCAACGCATGCAGTACATACGGCGCCCCTCAGCCGCGGGCTCGGGAAGGGCCGGGTGTGTGGGAATGGGGGCCTGCAATGGGATATCCGTGTCCTCAGCGAACGCAGCAGCCCCTGGCAGTGCTCCCCCGCGGGCGGGCGGGCCGGGCACTCAGTGCCCACTGGCCAGTGAGACCCCCTGGGAAGTGGGACCGTATCCCTAAGGCAGAGCGCCTGCAGCAGGATGGGCTCTGGGGGGAGATGGGGCACAGAGCCCCCCCAAAATGCACCTTCCTGGCCATTCCCAAGTGTTCTGGGTCTGTGTGCAGGGAGGGGCAGTTCAGACATGACCCAGCTCTCTTTTGGATGCTTAAAGGGCTTTGGTAGGCTCTGGTTTTCCTCCAGAAGGGTTTACCTACACCAGTTTTCCTAAACCAGCTGGGAAGGGAGGCGATGGGCAGCTCCAGGAGCCCAGCTTTGATATGAAATAGGATGCAGCCACGTCTGCAGCCTGCTTGAGGCTCCTGGATACTGGAAAGCTGCATCAGGGGAGTAGGAGGCAGATTTTTAAGGCTTGTTTGCGTGACAAGTGGATGCTGACGGGATCCTTCCTATCAGAGCAGGGAACTCCACTGTTTCTGACCAGGGTCATTGGAATTCTGGAGTTCCCATTTCCCAGGAACACCTCACCTCCACCTGGACACAGCAGGTGTGTGGAGAGGGGATGCATTAGTGCTGGTTTTGAGAGCAAATTGTGGGTTTTAGCAAACAACATCCATAAAAGCATTTTAAAAATATGTTCCCATTGCACATGGGCCAAAGCTTTAAATCAGGAAAAGGGGAAGAAACAATTTTTTTACTGAAAGATGCAATTGAAGTAATGATCCTAATGAGATTTTGCCTGAAGGTTTCTAGGCCTCAAAAGGCAATGGTGAGCTGTGCAGAAAATCTGCTTCAGCCTTGAGCAGTGATTTAGTGGAAGGAAAAAGGAAAAAATGAGGAATTTCCTCATGTTGCCGCTTGCTCTGGCAGTTTCCCAGGGATGGGTGTCAGCGCCCTGATCCCAAAATGCATCAGCCTGCTTTTGGTTGGAGAGTTTGGAGGAGAAGGGACCATTCCTGGCTGGCATAGCCATTAGGGATGGGCTATCTCCCTGCAAGCGCTCCCCTCAGGGATGCCAGTCCCCCTCTCAGCCTGCTGCCCTGTCACCCTGTGCAGGGACAACCCACCCCCACTCACCCCTGGGCTCGTGGTCCCAAACTGGCACAAAACCTGCCCGGATGCCACCTTTGCCAGTCCTTGGCAGCTGGAGCCTGGCTGGCCTTGAGGGGCTGTGGAGGAGCTGGGAGCTGCCTGGGGTTTGTTCTACCCTGAGCAAAAGGGAGAGGAGCTGAGTCACAGTGGGGTTTATCCCCCTCCTGGATCACTCTGCCGGGTGTCAGCAGCCAGTTTTAGCCTTGGAATGAGGCAGATGGCAAAAAAATGTCCCAGGATGAGGGCAAAGCAGAAGCAAATTTTTGAGGTTTTATAAACTTTTCCCAACCAAGCATTTATCGCAAAGTTTCTAATTGGAAAAACAGGACAAAAAAAGCTGATGATTATTGTGAAATGAATAGGATGGCCTAAAGGGAGTGGTTGGAGGAGGAGAGGAAATCCTTCAGAAACTGGGTGAAAATCAGAAGCTGTTGTTGTGTGGAGCCCTGGTGGAGGGGTCAGGGTGGTGGATGCTCAGCAGTGCTGATGTTCTGGGTACCTGCTCCTCACCAACCCTGCTTGTGGATCAAAGCATGGAGAGACACGCCAGATAAAATCTCCCCCTCCAGACCTCGAAATACCAAATTTCTGCCGCGAAGGCTTTTCCAAATGATGGTTTCATTCCTTTTCAGTTATATATTTGGAATTCCCTCTCCTGTTCCCATACTCCAGAAAGGCCTTGGGTAGGCAAAGGGAGCCCCGTGGTGGTAGAAGGGACCCCTGGCAGGTTTTGTGCTGTCAAACCCCCCTGAGCCCAACCCGGTGGGTGCCAGCGTGTGCCAGGGACACGGTGCTGGGGTCTCACCTCCAGGACGCTGGTGGCAGAAGCGGATCTCCCTCCCTCCATCTCTGTTTGGGAAGCAGGAGAGATGCTGTGGACCGTGGTCTTCCTCACCCGTGCTGCCGCCTCGGCCTGGCAGTGCCGGATGTACTGGACGCGCACCTGAGCTCTTTGCACGGCCTTGCTTTGGAAATTAGGCGGGATAATGACGTCTCATCGCTCTTGTTTTGTATTTTTGGGTTTTTTGTTTTTTTCTTCACAAAAAAAAAACAAACAAATGAAACTCGACCCAACAAACCGGGGTCTGCTCCAAGGGGAGCAGCGTGGCAGGAGGGCCCAGCAGAGGTTTGCTCCAGAGACCCCGGCGAGGAGGCGGCAGCAGAGACCCCCCGGCACTCCACGCCATCGGTGCAGAGCAACCGTGAGAGGGGGGGGCAAAACCAAAAAAAACAAACCACAAAAAAACATTTTTGCTCATTGACTTCATGCCCTGACTCCCAAGTTCACACTTCTGCCTGGAAG
>VZTB01005215.1:334519-350389 GCA_013397245.1 Thryothorus ludovicianus
GTGGTGGAAAATTGAAGCTGAAAAAAAAAAAAAAAAAAAAGAAAATAAAATCTGGCCTTGGAAGGTTGGTGAGCAGGCTGTAAAAAAAGGGCTTAGTGAGATGAGTTAAAACCGGCTAAAAATAACAGTATCAGAAGCCCTCCAAAAATAACAGTATCGAGAGCCCTTGCCCCAAAAAAATAATAGTATGGAGAGCCTGCGCCTCCTGCATTTTTAAAGGCCTAATAATCAAAACCCAAATCTTCTCTACATTTCCATGGGGAATTGTTTTGTGGTCCAAGGATGTTTTCACATCCCTTTACATCCTGAGAGGTGATGAGCACCAGCTATCACAAGACCGTTTAAGTGGCTGCTGCAAAATTCCTCTTTTCCTCTTGGCCTTAACAGGAGTGATGAAAAGTTGGGATTCTCCCTAAAAGTGCTTTAATTGTTGCCTGGTGTCAGTTGATCCCCAGGTGACTCCTGACAGCACCAGTGTGGGCATGCAGGATGGAATCCTTCTTTTATCTATAGCAGTCCCAACCCCACATCTTCATTAAAACACCCAACATCTTGCTTGGTAGGAAAACCAAGAGGTTTTACCATGGCAGTTTGGGACTTTAAAGGCTCTTTTCCATTGAGAAGTTTGATTTGGGGCGCCTGCACGGTCATCCCTGTTGGTATCTTCTGCTGTGCTTTTGTTCCCATCACAAGAACATGGTGTTTCCGTGTGTCCAGGATATTTTCTTGCTGTCTTTGCTCATTTTTCATGATCTGATTTCATTCAAAGACGACCTTCAGCCCGTCTTTTCCCCGTGGTGTGGCCGTGCAAAGCGTCCTGCTGAGTGTCTCTCCTGGAAAATACCCCCTTGCAAGGAGGCAACGTGGGCTGTGTGAGGAAAACAGGGCTTTTGAGGCAGAAAACTTCTTAGCATGTGGAAAAAAATTGGACAGTGGTTTTTTAACTGGCTGGTGGGAGAAATGGGGAAGAAAGTGACTGTATGGGGTCACTTTGTTCCTGCTGCTTATTTCACATGGGATGAGCAGCCCCTGCAGCTCGTTGAGAAATCACTTGAAATTCTTGTCCATAATATATTTTCAATAAATACATTTCCACTGTAATTTCTCAGACCTACCCCCCTCTCCCTCCCCCTGCTCCCACATCCTTCTTTCTTCATTCCAGAGATCTTGCAGATCCCTCCACAAAAAAAAAAATTACTGTGGAATCTTCCAGGCTCCATTCCATCCCCTGTGTGGCAAAACCCTCACCGGGTGTTTTATTGATTTTCTAATGACAAGGCATTAAAACCTGTTCAAAGTTGCATTTTTAATGGGGTGATGTAGAGGCTGCAAATGCCCACAGCAGGTCTTTTCCCACCCTGTGCCCAAAGGCTGCAGTTGGGTATCTTCAGGAGTTGTCCAGTGCCAAAGAGGTGCGACAAGGATGGGGGAAAACGAGAACAAATGGTCTTGAAACAGACGTAGACATGAGCAGTGAAATGTGATAGAGAGGGGAGGTGGAGACAAACACAGACGAGTGATCAGGAGGCCTTCTATATGAAAAAAAAAACTATCAAAAAATTAAAAAATCATTTTTGGAGACAGAGCCTGACCGCTTTTCACGTGACTCCACTTGGAGCCTTTAAACCCAGTAATTTCTGCACCTCTCTTTGCCAGCTAAACCCCACCTTGGTTTTGTGTCCTGCAGCCCGAGGCCCGCCCTGCCGCAGCTCCGGGGATGCCCGTGGGGACATCAGGTATTTCTTAACTCATCCTGACTCTTACTGGCACAGATCTGTGTGTTTGGGTGGGAAATGACGATTTCTGTGGGTGCTCGTGAGGCAGCACCTGAGGGCTTTGTCCTGACAGCCCCGTGTCAGGATAATGCAGTTGGGTATTGGCTGGGCATGGCTGCACCCACCAGCATCCTCCAGCCCTTCTCCTGCACAGGAATTGGTTTTTTTTTCTTTTTTTTCCCTTTTGTACGTTTGTTCGGTTTTGTCGTTTTGATTTTTTTTTTAATATACTTTCCAGTAACTGATTAAAAAAGAAAAATATCACCCAATTCCAGTAGTTTTGGAATTATCTGTAAACTCGGAAATTGGGGCTTGGAGTCAAAACAAGATGAGGGGAGCAGAGCAAGGCTCCTGCTCCTATGGGCTGGAGGCCAGAAGGCATAAAGAAGCCCAAATTACTGGTACTTTATTTTTTTTTTTTAATATTATTTTTTTATTTTAGTAGGGAAAGGGGTTTACCAAACTGCACACCTCAATTATATTTTACCCTGTGAGAGGCCTTATTATGTTGGAACCAGCTTATTGAAATAAAATGGTTTATTTTTTATAAGTGACCAGTAGTTCTGGGCTCATGCATTTCCGAGTGCAGCAAACTGACTCTAAACCAGTAATTTTTACGGTATCTCAAACCAAACCCCTAAAATTTGGGAAATTCTCATCCTTGCACAGATTATCACTGCTGCACTTAACACCTTATGGCTGAAATAACAAAAAGATTTTTAATAGATTGGAAAAAATATCAAACGTAGAAGGACGTATAGAAAATAACAGAAAAATCAAAATATTTTGGAAGAGATAAGGAATAATTCTCAGGCAAAACATAGTAATAATCCTGAAGTGCTTTATTATTGTGAATTAATACAATGTTACTATAAAATATTTAGAATTCTGCCAGGCATCTATTTCTCTACTTTACAGCCCACTGTAATATTCATAATTCCTGCAGTCCCAACATTCAGTGAGCACAAGGTCACCACCCAGAATTTCCTTGTTTCAGTTCTCAGCACTGGGGCCTTCTCGTCTCTGGGGCTGGGATCAGGAATCAGGATTTTTGCAATGGTTTGGAGGAGTGGAGCAGTGGTCCCACGCTGATGCCACACACGTTTCAAACGCAATCTGAGCATCCCAGGCTGCTGGACAGGTCACAGGGGTGTGGACTGGGGCCCCAGTGCCACCAGTGCCACCCTCTGCTCCACCCTCCCTCTCTCCTTGGAGGACCACGGGCTCACCCAGCAGTGGGGAAAATTGTAATTTAAATTTTTTCCTCAATGAAAGCACAGGAAAAAAAGGGGAAAAAAAAAAAAAAAGGAATTTTGGTGCGTTTTGTGACTTTGTTCCCAGCAGAAGAAGAGCCAGAGGCTCCAAGGCCAGCCCAGTGAGCGGGTTGGATGTGAGCAGCCAAACCCTTGCGGCTGCCAGGACCCTTCACTGCTGCACCACCGGATGGTTTCACCTCCTGCCAAGAGTGGCCTGCTCCTCTTCTTTCCCTTCCTTTTCTTTTCTATCCTTTCCTTTATTTTCTTACCTAATATTTATGTAGTTCTATTCTTCGATTTATTTTTCAATTTTCCTTTTCCTTTATTTTAATTTTTATTTTCCTTTTGAATGATTCATTTTCTTTTCATTTTATTTTTCCTTTTTTGTTGTTGTTGTTGTTTTCCTATTTCTTTTTCTTTGTTTACTTTTCCCATTTTCATTTCCATTTTTTTTTCCCCCCTCCAATTTCACGCTTAAGCCTGCTTTGTCTTGTCTCCTGCCGGAGCATTTAACGAAGGGGCAGCCGCTCCCACACCAGTAGGGTTTTTATTGTTGTTGTTGGTATTTTCCTGATGCTTTGTTCCACCCTCCCCACCTCGGTGCCCATCGAGGGGTGCGGGTCGGGGTGCCCACGATGGATGGGGAAGCACAAAGCCCCAAGGAAGACACGAGGGCTCTTGTTATCCGGGCCGAGCAGGAAAGAGTTAACCCATTAGAAATTCCGAGCCCTTCTTCCGATAGTTAAACCTGATTTGCATGCATTTGCATAATGAATGTCATTTGCATTCTTGGAGGTTGGCTACTTCTGTGGGAAAAGTCAAAGCGGGATTGCGGGGAGGGTGAAGGGGGGTCGGTGAAGAAAGAAGGGAAGATTTTTTTTTTCCCTGCACCCCCGCGCATCCCTGCCCCTCGCCATCCTCACCCAAACGCTCTTTCTCTTCCCCTTCTTTCCCCCCATTTTTTCCCCCCCTCGAGGCCTTCCCGCTTCTCCCTTCCGCAGGACGCACAAAGCCAACCATCGCTGGCTAGGCCATGGCGCATCCTCTCCCTCTTTCCCCCCCTTTCCCCTCCTTTAATTTCTGCCTCTAATTCCATCTTGGCTCCCGTTCCCGGCGCCCTCGCGTGCCGGGGGCTGTGGCCCTGTCCCTCCCCTCCCCGTGGGTGCATGCGTGCTGAGGGGAAGGCAAGGTGGGAGCCACCATTTTAGGCAGCTGATGTGTAAAATGGCCGATTGCCCTTCCCCAGGCCCAGCCACGCGGGCCGGAGCCTTCCGGCAGCTTCCATGGGCTGGGCCGGAGCCGCTCGCGGTGCTCCGGGAGCCACGGCCTCGCCGCGGGGCCTTCGGCCTCGAGGGGCTCACCCCGGCCTCGCCACGGGCGTTCGGGATTTCTCCTTTCCCACCCGTCGCAGCCACGAAATCCCCCGGCCAACCCACGCCTCAAAATCAGCCTCTTTTCCTCTCCTCTCTTGCACATAGGAATGGCACCAAAGGCGGCTCTATCATCTTTTTTTACCATCTTTTCTAAAAATTATCGTTCAAAATAACCCTCTGCGTCTCCTGGGGACATTGTGGGGCTTGAGGCTTGACTGCAGGATTTTTTTCCTAGATGCACTAGATGACGTTTCATTCTTTGTGTACTGTGATAGCATTAGTGAAACAGCTGTTTAATTATTTTTTTTACCCCTCCTCCCTCTTTTGGACTAGAAAAATTCAATTGCCTCGTTTTTTCTGCTGCTGAAACCGTTTCATGGTTGTTTAAGAAAGGGGGAAAGAATCAATGTGAAACAAGAATGATTTCATCCCCTCCTATGCATGATGGGCTGGGGCATCAGAGGCTTCACCTGGTCCAGGTGATCTGTGCACACAAAGTTATTGTGCTCAGGTTAATCACAGGGGAAAAATCTCTTCACACAACTGGTGGGATGGGAGGTGATTAATTTTACTACAGCACCTGAAATGTATTGGGATGTTTTATCTGAAGACCCATTGCAAGAGTTCTGTGGTTTAGGTGAAAATCTTGGTGTTCCATGAGGCTGCGTTTGTTGTCCTTTTTTAATTTCTCCCCATCCCTCTGTTGCCATGAGACCTGGAAACTTAAAAGCCTAAATATGCTAAGTGAGTTTAACCCTGGTGTGACAGGAATTTTGAAAGTAGATTAAAAACCACTCAAAATTTATCCCTAGAAGAAAAATAAATCACCTTTTTTACTTGGGGGCTGATGCCGGAGCCCAAGACACGCTTGGCTGGGGGCAGCCCCATGTGGAACGTGGCTGGGCTTGGCTCTCCTGGTTCCTGCTGGGGTCTGTGAGGTGGGAAAGGACTCGGGAAGGGGACACTGTCACCGTTGTAACCCTTTAGCTGGAGCTGTGGAGGGTGTGGGGCCACGCGCTCCACTCTGCCTGGCAAACATGCTTAGTCAGGAATGGGAAATACTTCCCTAAAACTTGCAAAAATGCACTAAGGCTCTTAGCTCTTAGGCTAAGCTGCAGCTACTTAGTCCCTTTCTCACTGCTTTTATTTATAAACTTCAGTCTGTGCTGGGGGATTTTTTTTTTTCCTTCCTTTCTTCTGGTTCTTTCCCTGGGATGGGACACAGGAATGTGTTGGAAGGAGAGCTGGAAGGAGAAGATGGGTCTGGGCATTTTTGCTCTGCTCCCAGCAATGCCACTCACTGGCTTTTGCACCACTGAATATTCACACGATCAGATTGTCTCTGATTTCTGTAGTGTTAGAGATGATTTATGGAACTAATGGACAGGAGAATGAGCTCTTTCTCTGGCCCTTCCTCAGTTAAAACACGACAGTTCTGCACTAGGTATCTGAATCCATGTGTAGCCTGTGAGTAGGCACAGCTGAGTTTATACAGCTGGAAAGTACATAAAGTGAATATTAATATATTAGTAAAATATAAACCAATTCTGTAAGGATACTCCAAACCATCCAGAGGGTCAGGAATGCTCAGTTTTGGTATTTTCAAGCAGGGATGAACACTGCTAGAGCTTTGCCACTTGGTTCCTGCTGAATTGAGGGTGGCAGTCACAGAGTGCATCTCGTTAGGCTCCTCCTTTGAGCCAAAACTCTTCCCTCATTGAGGCCCTTGCTGGTGCTGGGTCTCCCTGAGCTTAGCCACAGCAAAGTTCTCAGGACAGCCAGGATAAATCCCTCTGGCCTCAGGGTGCTCTGGCCTTGGGTTTGGCTTTGGGCATTGGTGGAACAGTCACTACCCTGGCCAGGGAGAGAGACCTGGAGAACACAGCTCCCCAGAACACAAAGAAAGAATAAAGAAGGTGTTTTTTTGACTTAGAGTTTTTGGTCCTGCTTGTAGCTTTTGAGTACTTGGAGTGGGTTTTTCTGTACGACTGCAGAGAGATGCTGGCTGGCCCCACACCTGGCAGGGGCAGGGAATGGTGCAACGAGAGCTTCCCTCCATTGCAAACTGCCCCGAGCAGACCCCGGCTCCTCTTGCTCCCTCCAGGGCTGAGGCCCCACAGAGGCATCTCAAGTTAGGAAACCAGCCCAGTGTCAAAGATGCTGAGAGTTTTCCAGATGAATTCTCTCATCCTCATTCCCCTTTTGTGTCAGAAGTGTGGCTATAATCTCCCTATCCTGGTGTAATCCAACCAGGGAAAACAAGTCTGACATTTAACGAGTTCCCATCCTCTTTTCTCTCTCTTGCCAGGCTGGACATGTCTTCATCCCATGTGTTGCTCATTTTCTGGCTGACGAATTGGAGGTCTCTGGTCCTGGTGAGAGTTCATTGGGTATATCCTGGTAAGTGGATTTTTTTAAATTTTGAATTTTTTAAAAAGATTTTCCTGAAGCTCTTACACTGGGTCTGGCAACCATCAGGTTGCTGAGATAGACTGAGGGTCTCCATGGCAAGGGCTTGGGGACTAGTGAGAGCTCATGGTGACCATGTGGTAGGGAAAAAGAGGAGCCAAAATCTCTGTGGTCACCACCACCTTCCTTGTCAACCACTTGGTCCAAGGACATATGGATTTTTTTCTGTGTTTAACATCTTTTTTGTGGGTTTGTTAAAAAAAAATGCCCAAGCCCTGGGAGAGGTGTCTGTCTCATCCACAGGAATGAAGGGCTCCTTTAGGGTTCTTTGGAGAGTGGAGGCTGCCTGTTAAATGGAAAGGGGATAATAAAGTTGTTTCTGTTGTGTTTGGTTTTAGCTCAGATTGGCTCGATTCATTATTATGTGAATCGGGAGTGGAGGTTATATGGAAATCCCCACCCTCCAAAAGCTGTGAGCTGCGAGGAGCTGCCAGCAGGACCTTGTCTTGAGGGACCCTCAGCAGAACCCCCTCACCACGGCTGATCCCACGTCAGCCTCCTCCTCTCCCTGCTCCTGCTGGCAGACCCTGGCCAGGAGCAGGATGCGGATCCTGATTTACACCAGCGTCTGTCCAGGCTGACCAAGGCTGCTGACCAGCACCAGTGTGGGGACACAGCACCTCAGGCATGGACAGGGTGCAGAGGACACCAGGACATCCCCATCCTGCCACTGCACATCGCCCCGTGGGTCGCTCTCTGGTGAGCCTGGGGATGTGGTACTGCTGTGGTGGGTCACACTGGGGCATGGGGATGGCAGGTAGAGCCCACACCGGTGGGCAGCTGGCCTGAGACAGAGGTGATGGGCAGGGGGAGAGGTGCTGGGAAGGGACAGTGCGTTTATTATTGAGGCGCAGCTGAAGCGGGTCCTTTGCCAGTGGTCAAGTCTGAATCACAAACTCTGCATTGTTTCCGAGTGTGTTCAGCACATTTCCCTTCTCCCCCTCCCTTTCTCCTTCCTCTCCTCTCGCCCTTGCACAAAGCTGTCATTGTGCCTGGGACTTGGTGATGGCAGCGTTGTTATTTGGTCAGAAAAAAAAAAAAAAAAAAAAAGAAAGAAGTGAGGAGGGGGGACCCAACAAGGTGAAGAGGTTTAAATCAGCTTAGCCCAAATGCCAATTAAAAACCAAAGAGGATTAGGCTTGTGATCAGCAGAATAGACAGTCATTGTACCCGGGAGGAGGTTCCCCCTCCCCAGGCCCGATGCAGCAGTGCCGCAGGTTTCGCCACCACTCTGCTCCCTCGGCACAACGGGGCAGGGCAGGGGCTGCCCCGGCCCCCGGGGCTGGGCTGTGCAGCCACCAAAGAGCTCAACAGACACGTTCTTGCTGCAAAGACCTTTCCTCGCCTTCTCTAAGTGTGCACAAAGACTCTTGTCTCGCCTTGAGTTCAGCTGAGCAAGGAGAGGTTTCAACCTCTCTGTTGAGGGGAAGGTCTGCCCTGAAATCGGCTCTTGGGCTGGAGCATCCCTTGGCCGGGGGCTGGTGCAGGGTCCCGAGGGTGATGTCCTGTCTGGGGGTCTGAGCAGACCCTGTTCCCATTTTGCCAGACCCTCCACATGCATCTCAGGTGCTTGTGCTGGCTGAGGGCTCTCTCCAACTATAGGACCCTTGGTCAGACCTTTGCTCCCATGCAGCCAGCGCATCACCTTTGGCCCCAAGCTGTGGTGACAAAGTGCCAGGATCATCACACAAGTTCTACTCCAGCCTAGGTCTCTACTCCATGGCCTGGAGATGTGCTATAAGTGTTCTCTGCCTGGTTTAGTCCTCTACACTGCTCACCAACTTGCTGCTTCCATGGTTTGAAGTCTAAGGTAGCCAGAACCTGTGGTCCTTGTAGCCAGGCTGGCTGAGGTGTGTCTGGGTGATTGCTTGGTCTCAGAGTCACGTGGCTCACTCACTTCTCTCCCAGTATGATGGTAAACTGGTAAAACTCAGGGAACAGGAAGATGCTCTGCACCATCAGGGTAATGGGAATCAGTCTGTGGCTGCAGCAGTTTCATTCCTGACTCTACTGACAGAGCAGTGAAGGCAAATCCCCTGCAGCTGGAACAGCTACACTGGTGTGAAAAGGGTGTTACCAGAGCAGGAGTGTCCTGACTCCACGCTGGCTGCTTAAAATATGTCCTCACTTAGGTAGAAAATGTAGTTCCAGACTAACTTGAGGCTATTTTGTAAAGGAAAGTTGCCAAGTGTAGGTGGCAGCTGGGCCAATCAGGGAGAGATTTAAGGGACATCAGCAACAAATTCAGGTGGCACTTGAGCACCTCCATGTCTGAGTGGGGGGTGAGCAGCCTGAGCCCCCCCTCTTTTATTCTGATGCTGCCTGGCAATTGGGGGTGCAAGGAGACCCCTTGCCCACCTGTCCTGCCTCTTCTCAGTGTCTCTGCAAGGTGGATCCTTCCTGCTCATGGGGACCATCTCCTGGCTGAGTTGACCTTGGTGGATCCCACTGTCCCACTTTGCACGGGAGTCCAGGGACAACTGCAGTACAGCCTGGTCCAGCTCCAACCATCTCCTGGAAGACACTGAGCTGAGACCTTGGTGCTGTCAGCTCTAGATGCAAAATGCTCCCAGCCTTGAGCCAGGGAGAAGAAAAAGGGAGTGAAAGAGCCTTTTCCTTCGAGAGTAGAAGAAGGAGAAACCGTCCTGCTTGTGGACCAGGAGACGCTTCTCTCCAGTCCTGGGGATGGTCAGGACTGGCTGCAGGATCACAGTCTTGGTGCAACAAGCGGCTCTGGTGGTGCTCAGGGGAGGCAGAAAGCAGAAAAGCTGTGGAGCAAAGGAAATGTTCTCTGAGGGGACAGGGAAAGCGTGAAGGGGACGCCGTGGGCTGGGAGGTGCAATGCCTCCACCTCCCTCCTTCGAAACCCCTCGTGCCCGGGGGTGCCCAGCGGCATCCAGCGAGCGCCCGGGCTGTGGGAGCGGGGGACAGAGGGCAGGATCCGTTGCTTTTTGTTGCTGCCGTGTAATTTATGATATGAGAGAGAGAGAGAGAGAGCCATTGTCTGGACCCATCCTGTATTTTTCCGAGGGCTTTGCCTCTCTTCCCAGACCCCCGCTGTGCTCCTGCTACTGTACGGTTGCTATGGGGCTGCTCCCCGTGCCGCGGCTATGCGGGCCGTGCCGGGGAGGGCTGCCCGTGGCGGCCGGACCCATCTGGAGCCCCGAGCCCGCTGCCGCAGCCCAGCCGTCCGGCGGCCCCGCTGACGTGCCGAGGGCCTGGGAATGGGGCTTTCGGCCCATCCAAGTTCACGGCCACCGGAGGCATTCAGCTGNGGTGGGCAGCGGGATCTGGGGCGTTTGGCTCCATTCTCCCTTCCCTTTCAGCGCCGGCAATGTCCTCGGTGCATACAGATCCCCCGTCCCTTTCTCCTCCTGACAAGTGCGCACATAAATAAATTACCCCACCGGGCGAGTGTGGAACAATCTGTCCCCTAAATTCTATTCATCGCCAGACAGGACTCATTATTCCCCCGATTAAAGCCGCTGGAGTAGCTTGCAAGGGTTACAGTTACTCTGTCAAACTGTAAATAAGACACTAAAAATAAAGGGCGCTGGCGAGAGAAGGGGGAAAGGGAAGCCAGACTAATGCCTGCTGCTAGGGAAACCGAATGAATCCCTAATGACGCCTGTGTACAAACTGCAAATAATGAAGGAAAAGTGACAAACAGATCTCAGCCAGGCTACGGCGAGGTCTTCGCTCTGTGATGGCAGTGGGGACCAACTTACCCCTTCCTCTGGGGAGAGCCAGCAGGAGAGCGGGACCCCCTTCCACAACCCTCTGACAGAGGTTTAAACCCTTGTCCTTCTCTTACAGGAAGGTTTAGGTCTTGTGAGTGTGCTTATTTTTCAGGCACAGAACCCACCTCTGCATGAGCCCACGTTTTGAGGTTTGTAGGGAAGAGGTCCATTGCCTGTGGCCTCAGGGCAGCAGCCATCCGAGTTTAGTTTGTGCTCTGCTGTTAGAACTCAGAGCTCTGACCTAGGACAGGGCTACAACCAAGAGGGTTAAACCCATCCTTCTGCCCAGAGCCCTGAGGGATGCAGCCCAGGCTCTTCCCACCTGCAGCAGGTCATCACTCTCATGGCTGAGATGGAGATGCAGGGCTGAGTCCCAGGTCTGAGCAGTCTGGTCAGCTCCTCTCTGCTGCCTGTGCCATGATAGTTCACAGGGGAGGACATGTCCAGCCCTAGAAAGACCCCTTTGGATAAAGAACAGTTCCCTCCTGGCTGGTCTCTTGCCAGCCAGCAAAGATAGGGACATTTGCTTTGCAGCAGATCCTTTTTCTCCTTTAATATCTTAGAGCTGAAGAAATGAGGCAAAAAAAAATCAGCTATAGGCTTGTCGTGGGTGTTTCTCAGCTCCAGAGGGACTGAAATGTGAGAGTTTTATTTCAGGTCCTGCTTGAACTATTCCCACCACCCTCTATGGGTGAAATGCTAGAATTCTCTGTGCTGCTTGGGGGAATATTTTGATTCACGCCCCCCAAGCATGTCAAAGACAGAACAAAAACAGCTCTGTGCTGTGCCCCTCCAGGTGGATTTTTACTCTCCAAAGGAGGGCACAGAGCAGGGAAGGTCCTGGTAGGGCCACACAGTCCTTGGGATCCAAAGCAGACCAGGCTGTGACCAGGTTGGACCCTGAGCCCTCATCCCCCTGAGGTCTGTGTGGGTGCCTCAGTACAATCCCATCTTCCCACAGAGCTTAACAGTGCTGGGGCCTTTCTGAAGCCTAATTTCCACCAACGAAGGGCACAGCCCAGAGCAAGGGGAGCAGCAGATGCTGATGATCCCTGCCCTGTGGATGCTGTTCAGCACAGCACCAAGCACCCACCTGTTCTCCCAGCAGCAGCAGAATTGCAAGGGGCCTCATGCAGGCAGAGGGTTTTTTAGAGACATGCTCTACTTGGGGCTTCTACAAGGCTCAGACATCTTAAAAGGGATTTTTCAGGCCAGCCAAGCTAGTCTGGAGCCCAGTTGCATTTCCCAGTCAGGTCAAACCTAGGCTTAGCAGATTTCTTTCCCTTCTGTCTTAGAGGAGACAAACCTTTTTCACCCACAATTCCCAGCTGTGAGGCCTCATGACTCCAAAGCAGCATTCCTGGGACATTCCTGATGCCGTGGTATGTGTAGAATTTCAAACAGAGACACACATGGCTCCACATCTCCATGTGCTCTCCCAGCTGGACTCTATTCTTTGGGAGAAGCTCCAGGAAGGAGCAGGAGATTCATTATTGCCATTGGTAATGGTGGTGTCTGTGCAGCTCCCACAGGCCCAGGTGGGTCTGTGCAGGTGGTGATGGAGGAAGAGCTGTGCTCCTGTCCCTCCCCTGTGGCATTTACCAGTTTAGCCAGAAAAAGAG
Organism: Thryothorus ludovicianus; assembly: GCA_013397245.1. Classification (NCBI taxonomy): domain Eukaryota; kingdom Metazoa; phylum Chordata; class Aves; order Passeriformes; family Certhiidae; genus Thryothorus; species Thryothorus ludovicianus. Next base: position 346,755 of record VZTB01005215.1, read on the forward strand.
CAATTTGAAAGAGGTCTTGTAAGCAGTCAGACCTGAGCGAGTCAAACCCACACCTGGGTTGTCCTAGTGCTCCCCAGCCATGGAAATGGGCAGCTCTGCACCAAGACCTCCTCTCTGGAGTTGGCCTTTAGAAAAATTTTGGGCTTAGGGAACATCACAGTATCCTGGGAGAGGGCTTTGATCCCGTGGGTTTTGCTCCTGTACCAGGAAAATCTTTTCTTGAAGGCTCAGGTGCTAGGAGCAGCATCGGGGCCAGGGATGCAGTTGGGGAATACTCAGCTCTGCTTGAGACCACACCAGGAATGGCAAAAAGGAACTTTCTTGCCTTTCCCTGCCTGAACCTCTTGGGTCACATTTTCCAAGATTTCTCTCAACCTGTAAAATTAGGATCATTGCTACTTTTTAATGGAATCTTTGATTCCCTTCCATGTCAATCATGCAGTGCCAGCAACTCAAGCTTTTTTATGGTGTTTGAGGAGACTGGATGTTGTTGGCCCTTTAGCAAAGCACATCCTGACCAGATTTGCCCTTCAGCCACCTGGAGATATGAGGACAATCAAGGAATCCTCCATTTTAGATATCTTCATACCAGTTCTGAGAAGATCCTGTGCCTCATTTCCTTTCCTCAAGTACACCTGTACTTTTTCACCTGTCCATGGATGTCATCTGGATGTGTCCATGAACCAGAAGCTGGTAGCTTGCTCTTGGACCTTCAAAGATGGCTCAGAGAGGTCTGAAGGGCCGTGTTTCAGTCACACCACTGTCAGTTCCCTTCGCCTTTCAAGGATTAGGATGAGGCAAATACCTTCAGTCTGGTTTAATCCTCAATACCTGATTCTGAAGGAGTCTGCTGGCACACACGTAGCACACACACATTTCAGTAATAGCCAGGTAACTCACAGGGCTAAATCACTCTGGGTTTTTTTTTGTTATAACCTCCTTTTAAAGCACATTTAAATGCTTCCCTGCAGGCTCGTGTGAGGGCTGTTAAGGGCTTCATTTGAATAAATAAGGGCATAGGTAGAGGAGGAACATCACCACAGCCCCCTGGAAACCCAGCACCAGCCATGGCAGCAGTGGGCTGGCGAGTGGCGAAGGGCCTCAATGTTATATATTCCATAAAGTAGAGTAATTAAGTATTACTAGTTTTGATGACTTCAAACAGAGTGACTCCAGGAAATAAGCCCCTTCTTTATAATTAGTGGGATTTCCTCTGCATCAAACGGAGAGATTGATTCTTTAATCTGCTCACATGCTTTTGATTTGGTCTTTCAGCTGCTTGTACCAACTGCTTCTACTCCCTGCTCTTACCGATAAAACCTTGCAAAGGAGATTTTAGGAAGGCATGACCTGAGTTGAGGTCCAGGATTTTCTTTGTGTGTAGCTGTTTTGTGTGTTCCTAATGTGCCAGAGATGATGATCATGATGATAACAATAATAAAAAATAACATAGACATGGGTTTTATAAATCCACCTATGTTTAGATCAAATAATTGGGGTTTGGAGTTTTGTTCATTGTCTTCTCAGCACACCTCTTAACTCCATTTCATGCTCTTTAACACCTGAAAAGGTGATTTTGGCTTCCTGTCTGCAGGTGAGCTGACCCAGCTGGGGCTAAACTGCAAATTGTTGCTCTTGTAAGACCACACACCTAACACCAGGTCTGGGCACTCTGTTGGCCTTCCAAGGGCTCCACTGAGGCAAGGGCTGGATCTGTGCAGTGTCTTTAGAGTATTTCAGGTGTTGGACCCGATTTAGTACTAAACACAAGAACTTGGGAAGCTCTGTCTGGAATTGAATGGATTGTGGCTGCCCATCCTCAGAAGTGTCCAAGGCTGGCTGGACAGGGCTTAGAGAAACCCAGCCCATGGCAGGAGGGGGAATGAGATGAGCTTTAAGGTCCCTTCCAGTCCAAACTATTCCATGATTCCATGAAAATCCCTGCAAATATTGCTGTTTTCCAAATGAAGGGTTCAAGAGGAAGTGGGAACTTGACCCCTGCAAGTGCAAGAAGCTGCTGGTGAGCAACCAGCTCCTTCCTGGGCACCTCCAAGGGCTCAGTGGCACTCATCAGTCGTGTGGGAAATGTGGTCTGGGCTCTGTGCTGCTTCCAGGCATGGATTAAACCTCCCCTGCTCTACTCCCACCTCCAAAGCCGCTCAGGTCTTGAATCACCCCAGCAAACAGCCCCTGGCTGGATTTCCTTCAGGCATATGAGCTTCTTCTGGGACTGCTAAGGAAATAAAAAATGGGGGAAAGTGGGACTGTGCTGCTCTCCATCCACCTTTTGATCCTGTTGGAAATGTGCAGGACGAGCAAGAGAGAGGCCTGTGGGGCTCTTGTGCATCCCAGAGGGTGAAAATGGGAGGACAAGGGCTCTGTTTTGGCGGCTGTAGGGCGGGGACGCACAAGCAAGGAGGGAAGGAAGAGCAAACGGGGCTGTGAGCACCCCTGTCCAGCGGCACCAGCCCGCAGGAAGGAGCCGTGGGGAGGGGATGGATCACCCTGGGCTCACCTGGAGCAGGAGCAGGAGCAGGAATGCCGCGAGCAGTCGTTGGTATGCCCTGCACAAGCCTCCCCGCATCTACAGTGGTGTCGAACACAGATCGTATAATTAGGGACCCGGTGAATACGTAACTGTACATTATGCAAATAGTGATCAAAATCACTGTTTTCAGCAGAAATGCCTGAAGATCAAGACAGAAGCTTCATGCAACCTTAATTTAATCTGGTCCTGCAGGAGTGGGGAGGTCTGATGGATGACCCAACCTTGTGCCTGCCCGTGTTTTAGCAAGGCTGGGGTGGGAGGCGGGGGGAGGAGTGCTGGAGCATGCTAAGCAAGGGGGAAATGGCACTGAAATCATGTTAGCAAACAGGGGAAAATGGCAGAAAGTGCTGATGTTTACAGTGATTTTATTTTTCTTTTAATTTCAGGTAAAGAACATAAGGCTGGAAGAATAAGAAAATTAAAATAAAAACAAGAAATAAAGAAAGAAAAAGAGTCTCCAACCCCAGGAAATCTGTGTTAATTGCTTATGAATGTCTCTGTCTAAAAAATTATCAAATTGATGTTGTCGTGCTTTTTTCTGACAGCCTGTCTGTTAGATTTTTTTAAAATATTCATGCACCGAAATCTAATTACTAGGCAAATTTAATGATAATGAAATGAAGGCACTTTAGCAGAAAGCATAGGGCCTTGTTAATGTTTTCTCATCCTCTGTCTTGTTCATATTTTTTAAATTTTTTTTTACAACTGTCTTTCTTGCATATGAAAAAAAAAAAAAGATTGCTGAAAATAAAACTCAGATTGCCGATAATGTTTGTGGTGGCTCTGTTTGTAATGATGGGGAATTTGCAAGGTGATTAAAGGTGTTTTGCAAAAATCAAATGAGCCTAACCTAATCAGATAAAGCAGATGAAATATTATTATTAGGGGGGGGTAACATTAAGAGCACGCCTGGAGGCTTTAACGAAGATGAAATATCTCGTGCACTGTGCAGGGCCAACAACAGCCTGGCCATCCTTTGAGCCCCTCCAGCCCCTTTCCAGGGCACAGGACTTGTCTGTGCTTTCCCTAAGCCAGGCCTGGATGGTTGGAGGCTGCACACAATGGTTGGAGGTTGCATGTGATGGTT
>VZTB01005217.1:5229-42760 GCA_013397245.1 Thryothorus ludovicianus
AATCCTTCCAATGTCTACTGATTTGTGCAAATCATAATAATTTTGTTCTAAGATAGTTATCATTCTGAGTAGACAGAAAGAAAGTATGAACATTTTTATACTTATCCCCATAATGGAAATGGACATCAACAAAAGGATGGATCAACTGGGTTAAACTATGAGTGGAAATAAAACCACTTTCCCTATCCCCAGTCTGAAACAAATTATTAAATCTGACTAGTAGATTATGGAAATACAGAATTAAAGCATCTGAAACCAGTGGTAGATAAGATAACTTAATTTCTTTAATAATCCAAACATGCTGGTTTTAGTTTGCTCAAAGACTAATAGCTCTATAGTGAGAACTGGTACATCTGCTTGGCTCCTAACCATCAGCCCTTAAAAGGAAGTCTGGTGACCATGGTTGTTATTTTTGGTGTTGTTATGATTTTTGTTGATGACAATAATAATATCATCAATATTATTATTGTTGTTGATGATAATAATAATATAATAAATATTATTGTGTCACTGTTGGACATGCAATGACATACAAGGACACTGTCAGGTGAGAAGGTAAAAACTATTTATTACAACATTTGACTCCATATTTATTGTATTTCTACACAGACCAGGGATTGGAGGAGAAGGTTGAAACTTCTCCCATCCCAGTGGTCAAGACAACTGCCCATCAGTTTTACTCCAAGAGAAAGTAAACAACCTCATCTTAACATAAACATGCTTCTAGTTACAATGCCCGTGAGTGAGAAGGGGCTATAAACTATGAAAAACATCATGCTATAAAGTGCATCAGAAAACTGAAAAATCAGGGCAATATTATTGTTGTCATTACTACTACTACTGCTACTACCAATATTACTATTTTCCTTTCTGACAAACAGCTGGCTTGAATCTCGGTAGAAACACAACAATGTCACATAGTCAAAGTCATCATGAGGCTGACTCACCAGAAAGTGGTTTATGTGAATGGAAATCATGCGTGATTTTTGGCATGGAACAAGGCTAGAAAACTTTGTACCTGTTTACAGAGTACAAACTAAGGGCTACTTGTGATCAGTGAAATGGATAGGGTGAAATCTATGACTTTTTGGGACAAACTAGTAACACCATAGAAAATAACATTGAACTTTTTGCACAAGGTAGATATTGTCGGTAAGATTTCTTCTGTAACAGAAACCATGTCTTTTTGCTTCCATAATGTAGTTTGGTTTTCAGTGTTATTGAAAGGAAATCCAAACATATTAAGGGTATGGTAAATGTTTGTTACAGTATTTTGCCTTAATAATTTGAAGTGATTGATCCCTCACCATCTTCAGACAAAAGAGGGTACATGTAAAATAAAACAAAAGGATGAAATAGGGCAATTGATTGCAATAGTAAAACCAGTCTTGATCTGCTAACTCCTTCACTTAGAGTAGTAAACTTTCCAGATATAGAAATAAAGGTGTGGTTTCATTATACTCTGTGCCATAGTTCACTCTTAGTCTATTCAATTCTTCTCCAGCTTTCTTGTACCATACACAGTAGCTTATCCACTTGTTTTGAATCTAATTATGGTGCAATCAAAGAAGGAAGCGGAACAGTTCAATGATCTGATAGAAAACAAACTCTTTAAAAAAAAAGGAGGAAAACGACTTTCTGTCAGAGAAGTGAGCTCAACTGATTTATGCACACAATTTCTAGTTGCAAGAGATGGACATGAATTTCCAGCTAGGCCTAGAAGAACTTCCTTTCAAGAAGCAATTTATAGCTGTACTGAATCAGGTACAATCTCACAGTAAGTCCTGAGAAAAATAAATACAAGGCCAATGACTAAATGTAATATGATAGGAAAACTTAGTGATTAGAAGTTGTTTGTCTTGATGCTTTAACATAAGAAAATATAATGATTGCTTTCTATAGAGACTCTGAATATACAGAACTCGAAAGTAGACCATTTTATCATGTCTGTAGGTCTGCTATATTTGAATTGGGCTAAGAACTAGAACTTTAAGCAGAAGATTTTACTATATTTGAAGTATTTATCACATGATTTCAAATAATGCCATTTGCATGAGTACTGTGTTTCTCATCTTCCTAGAGATCAGCCAGCTATATGCAGACTACGTTTCACAATATAATCATTACTTTACTAATATTAACTGAACTCTACGAAGCTTAGCTTTTGCTTATCTCCTTTCTTCTTTTCTTTTCTGATGTATTTTTTCCCACAGATTTGAAATGGAATGTTTTGGAGACAAGTAATATCTCATGTCTTATGTGTAAAAGAGTTAACATAACAGTTGTTGATCATTTTAGATGATCTCTATATTAATCTGTGTTGATTTTTTTGTATTAATAGCAAAAGCAACAGCTGATACCAAGGTTCAAAAAGGTAATTTGTAATTTTAAAGAGGATTCACAAGTCATCCACTATCGATGTAATATGTTCCAAGTAAAGTTTGATGATGAAGAGAAGCCCTTTTTATTTAATAAGCTAACAATGTTTCATTTTCTTGGACAGCACTGATAATATTTTGATTTACAGTGGATAAAACTGGACAAAATGTTTACAGTTTAAGCTTGAAAATCTTTCTTCAGAGACAGACTAAGCACGTCCAGCTCCTGGCTAAAGAACTTCGAATCTATTTTCTTATCAGAGTTCAAGCTTGTCAGTTTTTTTTTGCAATGGCTCAACCTCTACTGCAGTTTCCACAGCATCTAGAAAGAAAGGGTTAGTGAATAGCCTCTTTCCACTATGGAGATTAAGAGTTAAAACGCTCGCACAGTTGCCTCTGAAATTCCCTCAGATTAGGATTAATGAGTTCGTTCTCTTTTCCTGATGGCTTCAGTTCCCTCACTATAGGTTGAGCTAAGAGAAGCCCATAGTTTCTTTGCTGTAAAGAAAAGTAATTTCCGAGTAGTTTACTATAGTTTTGCTGTACAGCACACTCCAGAGCATTTGTTCAGTCAACATGATCAAGATATCTGGGTAAATGCACCAGATGAATACAAGCAGCAAAAAGCAAGGAAACATGGCTGATCTAGCATGAAAATGAACATTTCTGCCCTTAAAAGTCTTTGTGTTATCTTTATGTTCAAAAGAGGTATTTCTATTGGAAAGAACTCTTGTCATGACAAAAAAAAAAATACAGTTAAGAATATATCACATAACCTTTAGTGAAGTTCATTACTAGTCTTACTTCAAGGAATTAATACTGTAAAATATGAATGACCATTTCAATTGTTCTTCTGATTTACTTAGCACAAAGACTTGGTAGTACCTCTGGAAGAGATGCTTTTTAATACATGTAACCAGGTTACTGCTCATATGCACTGCTATTTGGGTGGTAGCATATATATATAAAAGAATTTACTGTCATATCTCCTAAAGACAGTAATTTTTGCCTGTTAGTTGAAATATTTCACTTGCACCTTCTTCCAAAAACGGAACATGTTTTTAAAAGAAACTTTAAGTGAGAACTTTTGCTCTAAGTTTACTCACTGAGTTGAACTACTATGTAACTAGATTCCATGCGTACAAGACCAACTATATTTTCCTTCTATGCCATAAAACATTGTTCCTTAAAAAAGATATTGTTTTCAATTCAGCATCTGCTTCAGGCTGTAAAAATTTAGAAATCATTCTACAGTGTGAGACAGGATAAACTGGAATGACACATACCTTACAAGAATGCCATACATAGATGCACCAAAGAAAATCCCTGAAGGACATTTGTGTTGCCAGTGCCAGTTTAAGTAATTAAATCTTGTTGATCCACCAAGAATGAAAACTTTTGAGGGTTTTTTGTTTGTATATTTGTTTGCTGTCAGATGTCTTGTTTTTAAATACTGTGACAATGCTGAAATCCCCCTTCTTCCTGAAGCTGGCAGTTCTGAGCATGCCACATACTGTTGTATTGAATTGACTGAAGCAAAGCCAAACATCATATTTGTCATCATATTCCTACATTTCCATTTTTTCCCCTGGCCCATCATTGGAACAATTTGTCTTTGTCTTTTTCAGAAAATGCTCCCTTTCCAAATCACCCCTCTATCAGAACAAGCTGCCAGGAAGACTGAAAGGCACATACAACACAGTCATGATAGGTTGTAATGAGTGCTGTGAGTGTTAGACATTACAACGGGTGCATTTGGTGTACTGTTCATGGTACTGTTGAAGACAATGTTTTTACACATGGTTACTTCCAGTCTGTATTGTACATCATGAATAAGGATTTTTTGTGAGGTATATTAGGTATACTGACCAAGGAGATACAATATTGTTATATTAACAGGCTTATGTTATCATTCATTTCTGTGTCATTTCACTACTGTTTTTGCCTGCATTTCATTAAGCATTTATAGCTGAGGTTATATACTCATTTCTATAGGTTATATATATCTGCCGCATATAGTATGTGGCATCCCAACAAACTCAGGTTTCTTTATGACAATTTTTGAAGGTTTTTTAAAGGATATAATGTGCATATCTAGATTTAGCATTTTTAATGTACTTGAAGTAGTGGATTCACCCAAGCAACAAGCATTTTCATCACCCCACTATCTTTCTAGTTTGAGGGAGACATTTTGATAAGCTACATGCACACACAGACTGTGTGCTACAATCATGTTAGGAGTTACAGAAATGCTGCTTTCCACATTTCCCATGTCTAATAGGAAAACACCTTTCACCATTCTGATGGTTAGAGAGACGGTCACCTGGTGACGCCCTCACTCAGGAGGAGGTGCTCTCTGGGAGCAGCTCTGCTTAGAATCTGAATGAGAAGCCCTTGAGGAGTACTTCAAGAACAATCTAACATTCCAGTTCAGCTTCTCTGACTCCCCTGTTGGGGACTTCCATAGGGCACTTTTTCACAAAGCAGCATAGGAGTCTCTGCCTCTGCATGGATTACAGGAAGCAGAAGGACATCAGATTGAAGAACTAGCACTCCTTGCCTCTTACTCTGAAGTGACTGTGATGATCAGAAGTGCTGCTTTGACCAACACAGGGTGGAGTTCCTGGGGAGGCTGAGCAACACTGAATTGCACATAGCCTCCAAGGAGACTGATGGCATCACAACTTGGCAGCACCATCTAGCACAGGTGCAATGGTTTTCAGGATTTACCATGCTCTAAATATAGTTCTGGTTTGTAGCTGCCATAATGGCATTCACTCAAAACAGGGCTTGACTTTTTTATCGATGCCTGACACATAACCAGCTTTACAAAAGTGGGTATTCACTGCAGCTTTTATCCTGTACTCATTCTTTTAGTATAGAACCAGATGCTTTAACCTGTACCTGCTTCTCTGGGTAACTCACCCCACTGAGAGGAATTATGCCTGAGATAATGAGCTCCTGTTAATAAAATCTAACTTTGAGGATTGACAGCACAGCTGTGAGGGAGCAGAAGGACTGAAAATGGTAATGACCAGCCTCAAACCTGGAAGAATATTAAAGGATGAAGTGCATCTCTCTTTGCTTTGCCTCCTGGCCCTCCTTTTTGTCCTTCCATTTCACTCTCCTTTGTCATCTGGGAAGTAGAATTTCTTGGCATATACCTTCATGGAAAAAGAATTCAGATTTGGATGCATACCTCATACACAGACCTTATATTTTTTTTCTCTGCTTCACTTCAGTTGTGGAAGAGAATGAGATCATGCCCAAAATTCACCAGGTCACAGCAAACAACATGCTTCTCGCTCAGCACTGCAATGGCACACCACCAACCAACCTCTAAGCAGGCAGAGATGTCTCAGAGACTGCTGAAAAGATGGCTCTTCCACTGATGCCACAATGCATCTGAAGCTGGAAATGAGCTTCAGCACTTTTGCACCCAGCCTTGTGGGTAATGTATTGTATGGACATGTGTGGTTGATTATATTTGGGTCTGTAACATCTGTAGTTGTACCAAAAGGCTTCTGCAAAGACCACAGGGTGTTGTATAGCCATGGTAAGAAAGGGAGACTGTGTTCCCCCAGTGGTACTTTAAGATTTACCTCTAATCAAATTCCAAGATGTAAATACCTATATTGTTCATATAGCTTTCATTAGAGGAGGTGGGTAGGAAAGACAGATCAACATTTCCATGTCTGTCTCTCTCCTCATTTTAGATAATGGATACAAAGGAGAGGAAAAGAACTTTCATTTCCATGCTCCGGGTCCTGGGTTAGAAAATGGCAGCCCTGCCATTTCACTGGCTCTTTGAGTAAGCGGTGCTATGATGAGAAAAGACAGCTGCCATGGAGCCTTTTGGTAGATTTCCTCCAGCTGTGCAGGTTGCTGGCCAGAGAGCCCCTTCTTCCTTTTTTACTGCAGTATTAATTTTTTAAATTTTATTATCTCTCATCACTATTTCAGTGCACATAAAGTAAGCAGAACAAGAGTTATCAAAATGTCTGTTGGATAAGCACAAACAATTTGATCGATAGTTTCTTCTTTCCTTTGTATGTAAAACTTATTTTTAAACAGTATTATATGTACATAACCAATGTATAGCAACCAAATTATGACTTTTATATTATTCAGTATTAAATTAATAATTTAACAATTAAATAGGTTTTTTTCCATGGGACTTTCTTTGCTTTTCTTTTCTTTACATTTTTGGATGTAAGAGAAAAATCTTTGTGCAACACAGTTTCTATCAAAGCTTCATAATTCACAAGTATTCTTCATAATGAGCCTGTACCTTCTAACACTTTTCTTGGCTTGCTTACTCACTTCATTTTGCATTGCTCTTTCTGACTTGGTCAGACTATTTTTGTAATTGGAAAAATGCAAGCAGTCTAGTGCATACTCCATTAATTACTAGTTTTAGTCCACAATTTGCAAAATGTCTTGGCAAATTGTCAATATAGAAAACAATGCCTATGTTAAAAAAAGAAAAAATAAAAAGTTTTCTGGTGAATTTTATTTTGATCAGTTTCTGATGTTTTGGAATTTTACACACTGGAATATCTCTTAAGAAAATATTAACCATTTTGATTGGACAATAACTTCTCTGGAGAGGTCATATACACTTAAATTAAAAAAAAGCAAAATCTTCACAGTTGCACACAGAAGGTGTAGAAACAATATGAATACAAAATTATGGAAGAAATAAACTGGAGATGAATATGCAAAATAACACAAATTTTAATAGCACCAGCTTTCTGTAATACAAACTGTGAGTTGCTATTAGAAAAATGAGCAAAAATAAAAAGAACACATCTTGTAAACACTGAGAAAAAATAGGAGATGATGTAAACAGAGTACTAAGAAAAGAACATAGGATTGGTTTTTTTGGAAACTCAAGTCATGACTTTTCTAGAAATATTGGTACAGAATACTGTGGTTGTGCCTAGTCATGTGGAAACTTGATTACTGCAATGACCATTTATGATTTCTGCCTTGCCGGCCTGACAGTGTCATTGTTAAGTGTACACATCCCTGTATACAGCACTGAGATTTTGACCACAACAGCTTTGTTGTTGCTGTTCATACACTGCTCAATGGCAACCTCCTGAGCTTTGTCTCTGCAGCATTTTGTATCGTAACATTTCAGGCTGACATTTCTGGTATGGCATCTGATTCACTGTTCCTGCACACAGTACACCTGAGCTTCCTCCATGGGCAGAGTTTTCATGGTGCTGTTTCCCTTTATCAGCCTTCTGTGGTTTAAGCCCTGCTGGAAAATAAGCACTATGCAGCCATTCCCTCAACCCCCCTCTCTTTCTTGCTGTTGTACCAATTGCTCCTCATTATGCCCTTCTGACATAGTAGGGTGCTAGAGATACCAGTCACTGTCAGCTGAACCACAACCAGACCTTATTCCCAATTCATAGAATATCAGATGAAATTGAAGGAAAGCTTTATATTTCTCTTAATGCCCAACTGTAATTTTGCTCTGTCCTTAAAATGTCCTCACAGGCATGAGAAAATCTGCAAGCCCTCCATTTCCCACGTGTCCAGATAACATTCTGGCATATAATTTTCAATTTTTAGACAACTGGATTTATCTGCTATGCATGGGAAGATAGATACTTGGTATGCACCGTCTGTGGCAATGCCTCTTATAGGGCTCTCCTGGACTCTAACATACTTACTGATGGCAATCTTTCAAGTTACACAGCCCTGTTAGACTGAACAGAAAATATTTAGGTCTGGGAGTCAGGTCCAATCTAGGCTTTGAGCTCTAGGTCAGAGGGCTTGCTTTAAGTACCATCTGTACCTCAGCTATCTCCAGACACAGCATGGGATATTTTCCCTTGTTTCTCCAAGGATTGAATGACCTTCTGCATGACAGTCATTTAACTGATTCTTTTAACATTTTAGTTAAATGCAAAACATTTCTCAGAGTTATTTCCCACTTGATGCTATCCACAAGGCTACATCTGTTATTCTTTCCTAGTATTGCCCCCTGGTACATGAAGGACAGATGATAAATCTGGGCTAGATTGCATATGGCTTTGCATGGGCTTGCAGTAAATCAGACAAAAGGAACTCCTCCTGCTTTCTTGAGCATTTAGTCAAGGGGCAGACATAAGACACAATCTCATCCCTGATTTAGTAGAGCTCTGAATGTGCAGAACTTTTGTATTTAATATTTATAGAAACATTGAGTGCCAAAAAAGGACCTAAGGCCATGATCAGCAATGGAATTAGGCGATGCTTTTTATGAATTTCACTCAGAAATACAATCCAGAAGGGACCAAAAATACTAGGATAGTTAATTTGTATTTTTTAACTAGGTTTACTCCACACTTCAAAACAAATCACCAAGTAAAACATTTCCCTTACCCCTTTAATAAGAATAATACAATGGCAATAAAATTAAATATTCTGTTTCAGTTGTCTCTGTGTCTTTTTTTTTTTCAATTTGACTAGCAAATCAAAAAACAAAACAAAACAAAACAAAACCCTCACAATTTTTTTACATAGTACAGGCTATGAGAAAAGCCGATGTTTAAGGAAAATAATCTCTACCCTTTAAAAAAAAAAAAAAAAGGAATACAGCACAGTAAAGGTTCACCACTCCCTTGAATATATCATTTACATCCCTATCATACACTAATATCACCAATCCCCAATATATTAAAATTCATTATACCGCCTTAGATCATTCTCTTATTAAGAGGCTAATCCAAAGCCTGCTTCCATTATTAATCAGAAACATTTTAAGTTTAAGATCACAGTTTTTGATGGCTTATACTATTATCCAAATGATCTTGTACTTATATTGTCTTTAAAACAATTCATTCCCTTTGGTGTTTTTTCTAGCCTATGTCTGTTGTGCAATTATCTACAGGCTTGCTCTCTAGACACGGCCACAAAGTACAAAGTCTGTTGCATATTTTTGGGATTTTTTGCTTTTGTTTTTGGGGGTTTGTTTGTTGTGGGTTTTTTTTGTTTGTTTGTTTGTTTGTTTGTTAAATCAACTTATTTTACAGAAGTGTTTTAATCTGATTCCTATAACAACTCTTTTCTTCAGATATTCCACTTTGAAATAGCCTTGAATGGTGCCTATAACTAAACTCAGGAATCTAGATGAAGTTCCATTTGCATCTTGTGCAATGGAATTATTGCTTCTTTACTCCAGGACGTGGTTCTTCTGGTACCTCCAAGGGCCAGTAACATTTAACTTATCACAACAACTTATATTTTTTGGAAGGCCTGATGCAGAAGTGGTGGAGTTAATAATAAAATAGAAAGCTTAAGAACTGAGTGTACTCCTGAGGAGTTAAAGGAAACTATCATAATAAGACTATTAACTTTGGGTTAAAAGAAAAAAAAGAAGCAAATGAAAGACAAATGCTATTGGTAAGGCCTTGGGTCAGATAAACTAGATTAAAATAATTTGTTTTAGCCTTGGGATAAGAAAACTAGCAAACTGGGAAATAAGAGTTATTACAGTTAGAAATTGATGAATATAAAGAAGATTAGCTAAGTAGTTTAAACTAAATAATCTGGGATGGAAACATTTCTGCATTGTGTTTATGAGAAAATAATTGAAAGCAGGAAATTCTTTCCTTAATGTCTTCCAATATGCTTCTGGATTGATTAGTCACCAGTGATTCTAATAAGGATATAGTGTCCACTACAGTTTAACTTCATCTCTCAAACAGAACAATTTGAGCACATGTAGGTTCCTGTCTGGAAACTGAAACTTTGAGACATATTACCATTGCTATTGAGCATTACTCATACTGAAATCAAGACCAAAGTAATTTAATTCGAGGGCAACAGTTACAGTACTTTTAATGTCCTTAGAAATGGGTGGGTATTTTAACTTTTTCTTATTTAATTTTGTAATTGCATAGTCAATAAGCACATTGTCAAACTTAATGCCCCATTAATGCTTAATTTCAGTTTGCCTTCTGGAAACCTTCATTTTATTCTACAAGAAGTAAGGTTTTACATCCTTTGCAGTTTCCCTGTTTAATTTTAATGTCTCATTTGTATTGGTTATTTATCCAGTTTTGAGCTTTTCTGCAATGTCTTCTAGCTCTCTGCTTGGGATACATATTCAAGAAAATTTCTGGACGTGCAAGACAAAGGACTTTCAGGCCTCTTTCACATCCAAGTCAAAGTTTAATCTGAGTGCTGTTGCCTGTATGCGTAACTAAAAAATTTTATTTAATCTTAACTTGCCTCTTCGAAATTGATACCCTTCATTACATGTCTCTATTTACTCTTCTACTTAAATGACAGTCAACTACCTTATGATCATGCAATTCAAGTCTATTTTCTACAACTGACATTTTGCATAATGTTCTCATTACTTAAAAAATCCAATTTTATATGCAAATTAGCTTTGTTGTTTCATTGGTGGAAGCAACACAATTTCCATATTCTGAGGGAATATATTATTTATCAGTAGCATGTGGTCAGAAGCTCTAGCCAGGAAAACAAAATCTGCTACACATGATTTTCCCAAGGTAAACACTGATTTTGCATATTTACTCTCAAGAGTGTGGCGGCATAAAACTCTTTCAGGACTTGTAAGCTCTTGTGTGGCATCTGCCTCACAAACAAGGAATACTACAGGGCAGTGGAGCAACCTGGGATGCTCAGAGCAGTACTGGAGGGGCTCTACTTACACCATTCTCTCACAACCAGGTGCAGTTTCACTTCTATTACACTTTGCTTCTTTATTTTTTTCACACTGCAGAGCAAAAAATTGTTCCCAAAACAAGTATGTTCTCCCTACTATATTTTTTTTTATCATATTTCTTTTTCTCTTTCAAATGATGAAAACTGATATGCTTGAATAGAACATAAAATATGTCTGAATTTTAATTAATAAAGACTATGGAAATAATCAACCAAACACATATTAATTACCAGCTTTTTAGTAGCCATTCTGTAACAAAATAATTTCAAAGCTGTTTCCAATTCCCTTACATACCAGATGAAGCTGGGTACTGAATAAAAGATGGGTGCCTGTGAGATGCAGGAGTGGCAGTAATATATTTGTCTTACTTATTTTCATACCAGGCTTACATAGAAGGTCCTCTAGAACTAATTTAACAAATGTTCTGCTCTTTTGCATTGCTTTGTAATCTAAAAAGAAAATTTCTATTATGCTCTTTCTCTTAGGGTCTTTGTGGTTTCAGCAAAATAATTTTTCTTTGAAAACCATGACATTCTTTTAAAAAAATTCAGTCAGACTCAGGGAAGATCCCATTATTGTCATTCCACGGACTGTGTGGCTTCACATATTGGTACTGAATTAATGACTCAATGCATTTCATCAGTATGAGCTCACATGAGTGCTTTTTAGGACAACACTGGGAGACAACACCTTTGTAGGGGATACTAGCAGAACACTAGTAACGTTAAGAAGTATTCAAAATAGATTAAAACCTCGTATCCAAAGACTATGTTTTGCACAGTGAATACTCCCCCTTTCATTTTCATGCATCCCTTCATCCTGACTGAAAGAAGAGCACTTAAGCACATGCTCAGTTTTCTGTCAATATGCCAGAGCTGACAGAACCAGTCAGAAAGCGGGACAGTGAATCACATTTCCCACCATTATTAGAGGTGACTGTTATCTGAGGCCATTGCTTCACTGGAGCTCCCTTTCTTCTCACTTCTCATGTGGGATCCTCATTTAGATTTCAGACATTCTACTGTAGCACTCAGTCTTTCTAATGAGACTTCAGCCTAAGTAAAACCATTCATAAGCAGATTTTTTTCTTCCTGTAAATTGACAATTCTGCAAGAAAGTCAAATGGTTCTGCTAAACACAAAACTGGCCATGCCTGAAAATTAACTTTCTAGTCATTGCTTCAGCCCACGTGGCACTTGACAAGTGCTACAACACTGAAGAAACCATGTTAATTATCACATGACTATTATTTATATCTCTATTTCTTGAGACACTATTCAGTTATTAAAGATAGTGAAAAATGGCTATCCAGAATGAATATGAAATGAATATTCATAACACATATAATTGTCACTGACATCTCAAATTTCATTATAATTTCTGTTTTGCTTAGCACTTTCTCATACTTGCAATAAGGCCATCACTGTGTTATTCAATTACTGACTATAACACAAGTCCAGACAAAATTACATATACACAGTAGGACTCTACATTTCATAATCAGCAATATAGTTAGGATGGCTAGAGAAATGCTTCTTATGTAAGTACAGATGCATTTTTGTAGCATACCAGATCTTAACTTGCTTAACAGAATCTCCCACTTTTTTTTTAATAGGCATTGTGTGTTTTATTTCACAGAAAATCTAATAATTCAAGAGTTTTAAAACCTTTTAGTGTAACTAAAATCAACTTTTCCCTTCTATTGGGACATTATAATAGGCTTTATTTATTTACTCAGTGCATTTCATCACTCCTTTGAATGTGCAAGTAGGAAAATGCAACTAAACAAAAAGGCTTACAAGTGAGCTATTTTAATGTTTATCGAGACCATTATTTTTCTTGCAGGCTTGTTAAGCTCTTAAATATGCATTTGTATCCAGCTAATGTAGCCCATGGTTTTTGTGTAATATCACCTACTTCACATACATATAGACAATGAGGGAGCTTAATTTAAAAATTACTATGGTTATAATGCTGGCTATACAAAGCTAAAGGGAGATTATTTTAGCTTTAAAAATTGACTTGGGGAAAATTAACACAGTGAACAAGCATATTAAATACCAGCTGCTTCAAACCATACTGATTTTTGCTGCTCCTAAAGAAAGGGCTATCTAATTTAAAATATCTCTCAGACTTTAATGAGCATTTCTTTTAGAAACTCTTACCTTTACAATCATTATTATTTGAACTGCATTAAAAAAGGAGCTGCTTATTGTCAGCTGTTTAGAGCCGAAAGTTTAGAACTGGACACTGTGATGAGGAAATCTGTCACTGGTTGGTAAGTAATTATTTGAGAGGAGAATTTTTGAAGATTTGATCATGACATATTTGCCAGAATTCCTGGGTCTGTGAGTCAAGAGACCCTCTTTTCTATAAAGGGGAAGAAGTCAGCTCCTAACTAGAGGGCGGTCAAGCCACACGGAGCTGCAGACCCAGCTGCAGAATGCCCACTGACTTCTGCTTGAGATAAATGTCATCCTCTGAAGCAGTTATTTACAAGCTCTGTCTGTGGTAGCCCTGAGATTCCCAAAGCATGGTTGGCTGCTGCCTTATGTGTAAGTTCTTTCAATCAGAGCAACCAAGGCAACAGTGACTGAAGTTGACAGGTCACAACCCCATTACACTTTATGGTGACTGACATTCTTTTTCGTTAATGGGTACTTTTAAAAAATTTAAACCATTTTAAAAAACATTTTCCTAAGAAAATGTTTGTGTATCTATAAAAAAAATAGCTTCTCTCAGCTTCTCTTGGGTGTGCTATCATTATTTCTGCTATTTTTTTGCTGCAGAAGATTCACAGAGGTATATAAGCAGGAAGGACAAAAAGAGCTGTACGTATGAGAAAGTTCTAGACTAACTGTGAATTTTCATTCTTGAAAAAGGGTAGAAGGCAAAATTTAAAAAAATTCTTTAATTGGGGAAAAATCAGTGCACTCAGTTTAACACTGATTTTGTCTGTATGGTATTTACATAATTACAATACAAGCCATACATGATTATTCTAACTTAGGTATTGAATAGAAAAAAAATAGAACAAACATGATACAAAGATTCTTTCTTGAAAAGGATTGTCTGGTGACACAGGCCTAGTTAGCTGCTCCTCTCTGAAGAGGGACTAACAGCTAATGACAGTCTGCCAAAGAAGTTCTGCTGGAGGTCATATTTGATACTTGTGACATTTAAAACAGAAATGTAGAAAAAAAAAAGGTGCTAATGCTGGGAAAAGAATCAGTGAACACAAAATGAAGCACAACTAAGTTGTTAATCTTTTTATCTATCTACAAACACCAGTATTTTCTTTCTCCTATGATGCAGCTAGCTGTCTGATACATCCTTATGATGCTTAAACAGGCTAAATAGAGAGAACTATTTTAAGTGAATTTAAGAATTAGAGAGAATCACGTGTTTAAATGATATTTTACACAAGATTTTAAATATGTGTTTCCTTAAACTCCATCCTTCATCATCAGTTAATCAGCTGGGACAGACTAACTACACGGTGGGAGTGCAGAAGTGTATGAAACAGGGCATAAGATTCAATTCATGGCTAAAGTACTCCCAAAGATGCTAGAGTTACTGTTAATGGCCTGAAAGGCAAAAAAAAAACAGACAAGATACCTTGAAAGTTCAACTGAACCATGGAAATTAGAAAATGTTCTCATGAGAGAACAATTAGGTTCTGTAGTACCACACATTCACTGATTTTTTTCCTAATCTTAGTGGTTTGGAGATAACTTTTCACAGGTGATCTAATAGCAAACTGGTGTTTTCTTCTTCAGTTTGAAGACAGTCTAGGAGGAGTGGAAAGATATGTTATAGAGTTTTTAAAGAAAAACTAGAATTTTAATGGGAATCTCTAAATTTCCCTTTGGTGTGTGGATACTGCTTTTCTGATAATAGCAAATGTTGAGTGAAGCTGCTATTGAGTTTTTTATGACTTCAAACCGACAGTACTGAATTCACTATGGAAAAAAGAAATTGGTTGTCAGAAAAGAAATGGACAGATAAATAAATATACTGGTAGAAATCAGAGGAAAAAAAATTTGCAATACTGCAAATATTGGAATGGCTGTATAAAGGATGGCTTTAATCTACTAGAGAAATCCATTCAATGTGAAGACATGATTTTGACAAGAACAAACAGGGAACAATGGGAGAGTAATTACATCTCAGTTTGTGACAGATTATACCATTAAACTGGCACAGTAGTTATGTTTGACCTTGCCTACAAAGTAGTTTTTTCCAAAATAAGCAAGCAAGAGAACAAAACATAGTACCTGTAATAATAACAAAATGTACAAAAACACTATTTACATTTTGATCATGGAAGACAAGGCAACAAAAAGTGAGTGAGGTGATAAACCCTTCTCTTCTAAACATCCCTTGTTCTACTTAATATCTACTTGATATTTGATTTCAGAAAGAAAAATATCACCTCATCTGAAGATGAGATTCTTCTCATTCAGATTTAGACTTTGAGGTCAATGGGATTTACCTCACACGTTTGAGACACCAAATTTACGTATCTACATGTGATTTACATATCCAAGACTGCAGTCTAGTCAGTAAAAACGCACAGTTTCAGTCAGCTGTCTAAACACAGTATTGCCTTCCCATTTAAAGTGCCTTCCAATTTAAAATACGTTTTTAGTGTATCTGAGAAAATCTCATGGGACTGGAGGATACCACAGAGGACCTCGAGGACAGTCTTCTGAAGAAGAGGCTGGAAAGTAGCAGGAATACCTGAGACATCGCTCATAAATTCAACATCTGTGCATGGACAACTGAAGCAAAGCCATTTGATCAATGAATCCAAAGAGCTATTTAAGCCCCTCCAAAATGGACATCTTCAGAACATGAACTGAGCTGATCCCTACATGCCCCTGCACAGGACCAAGATAAAATCAGAACTACGAATTAAATAATGTGCATCTACTTTCTCTTATGCATACATATTAAGTGGTTGGTTAAACATTATTCTGCAGTGCACATGTTCTACAAATGAGCCAAGCCTTGGATTCATTATTAACCAAGTGAACTCCCACAACCCTAACTTTTACAGTCTAGCAGGTAAATCACTGAAAAGGAAGAGGATTATTGTCTTGTCATATAGAGGCACTTTATTTGGAATCTTCATTCAAATGAAGGAACTACATTCTTAGAAACAGATTGGCAAATGGAGTTCTTCAGAGACTAAAAGACTTAGGAATAAAGAGTTCAATTTTTACTAATTAAGTCGCTTAAATATTACAAAGAACTCAGTGCTTGAACAAACATGGACAAATGATGGAAAGGGAGAATAGTATCAGCTTGCAATAGTACAACTCCTTAAAAAAGGAGGGGATTATAGTATGTAGTACTCTGGTGTGTAATTAGAAAACAAAGAAAGGAAACATAAAGAGAAATGTCCCAGTCAGATACTTTTTTAGTTATTCAGTAACCTCTGAAATGTATAAATCCCACTTCAAAGGATACTGAAAATCAAACTTAATTTCCTAATAGTAAATGTGCATTAGAAGACTGTCCTGTATCAAGAGGGAGACATATGGGATAATCTGAAAAGCTGGTCTATTAGTAACACGTATGAATTTTTCCACACATTATTAGTTGTCTGATATTTTGTCAGAAAAACAACTAAAGAAACAAGATTTGTCAAGAGAATACCAAATAATTCTTACTCAGAATTCACATTGGTAGACTGTTAGCAGTGATGCCTTAAATCATATCTATCCACTAATATTTCTGTTTAGCAGATGCTCCTTGGCTAGTACTTATTTTGGACTGGCTTTAAAGTAAAAGATTAAGGGCATTGAGTATTGATAACTAAATTAAAAGGGCTGGCTGCCAATAGCTATAACAGTAAGTAAAGAATAAAGAGCATTGCCTGCTCTGTGTCCTCTTGACCACACAGAACAATCATTAAGAATTAAGTGCTGTGATTCAGTCCCCCTCCTCCCTTTTCCCCAGGAGGCAATGCCTCACACACCACCAAGTATGCAGTACTCTGGGAACAAAGCCAAAAGGAGCAACTCGTTCTCTGAATGAGAACAGCTCAAAAATAGGTCTTACCCAAGACAGAGGGCAGGGGGAGGGGAATGAAAATGTTTCTTGCTATTGCTTATAATGCAATTTTTGGAATGAAATGAAATGTGTATTAACTCATCTTTTACTGGCTTTCTTAAATGAAGTTCAGGATTTTAGATGAGAGGTTACTACAAAAATCTGTAATAAAATTGTACCGTATCTTTTATTCTTTTACTTTCACAATCACATACAGAAGTCAGACTTTTGTCTAGCCAGTTCATGTAAGTTACAGCAATTGATAATATGTGAAGTTTTGAAGGAAATGCCTTCCACCATTCCATATCACTCCTTCTCTTTTCCCCACTAATATCTGCTCCTGTTACACATAAACAAAAAAAACCAAAACCACCAAACAGCTGCGTGATGTATACTACGAATATATATGCGTTATACATATACATCAGTCCATATGTGTATATATATGCATATACTTGCATTAACCCTTGTAGCTCAACTGAAGAGCTAGCAATAATCACAGTAATTATAATAAAAAACTGTTTTACAAAACACTAAATTGCAACTAAAAATAATAGCGGAGAAACAGAGCCCCTTCTGTTGGCTTGAGCTTGCTGTCTGAGACTGGTTATACTCAAATAAGGGCACTGATTTCATTGTAGTTGAAAGCAGGAACAAACTACAATAAAACTTATGTAATATTTGCATCTTTTTCAGTTATTTAATTTATTCTTGGTAGAATGAAACATAACTGTTGATTGTCTCAGTTACCTTTTCACAGGATTTCTTTCTGTTTTGCTTACAATCAACAGCTGAATCATTTGAAATACATGTTATTTTCCATTTGGAAAACACATAGTGATTTGGAGTTTTTTTTTCTCTAGGCTTTCATTTCCAATGATGTTCAACATTATCACCACTCTCCTATTTACTCTGCTTGCAGGACAATCTTGAGTGTCAGAACAGCACTGTCGATGTGTTTTATAAAATTAGTTCTCTTTAGAGGACTAATTGTTCTAGAGAGCAAAAAATGGGAATGATATTGGAATCATTCAAAAATCCTCTTGTGGCCCTTGCTTAGGGGTTTTTAGATGTCTACATTGATGACTACAAGGTAGAATAGGCTAAACACAAATAGTATCGAATTCAGTGGTATTATACTGATGATTCATTTATTAGGCATGTTCAGCATAAAGAAAATATTAAATACTCTCCAGGCTGTGGCTGACATACAAGTGGCCAGATGACAGAAAAATCGACTCTTGCAGGTGAGAGTCACAGGAATACTGGGGAGGGCAGTCGAGGTTAGCAGAATTGAGCTGAGCAGCAACAAACAAGCTCTGAATCATTTCAAACTGTGGATGAACTCCTCCTCCAGCATCCCCTCTCCAGAGGTCTGGCACCCTCTGAAAAGGCTTCAGTATGTGACAGATGAATCAGAGAGTATTCCTTGAGGGAATTCCACTGTTGCACGGCTCCTCTTTCTCTCTTGTTCCTTCTAGCGTAACACAGGGCATGCAGTTGTCACGTTCAAATATTCAGACCCTGGATTTACACACAAATACAGATGTTTGCATCTGCATAATGAATACACCTCCAGTTTTCAGCGTATGCTCAGAATGACTCCAGCATTTAATGTCAGATTAAATTAGGAGGATGTGCATTGTGACTTTATATAAACTTCATGGAACAGTTCTCAGATCAACAGTCTGTGAATTTTAACCATTACATACCAATGTCTTTCAGTTATTCCAATATTTTACTTTTTATTCTTTTTTAATACTTTCCATATCTAAGGCATGCCTTAGATAACTTTTAGTATGAAGAAAGTGTTACAGTAGATGTAAAATTGAATATTTGAACATTTTTTCTTGACTGAATAGTTTTCTTTTACCTGACTTTTAAACACCTAGGAACAAAGTGGACACTAAACTTGCATTGCAACCACTGCAGGGGGGAAAAAACCTTCATTCAGAGAGCAATCAATATT
The DNA here is from genome assembly GCA_013397245.1 of Thryothorus ludovicianus. Taxonomy (NCBI): domain Eukaryota; kingdom Metazoa; phylum Chordata; class Aves; order Passeriformes; family Certhiidae; genus Thryothorus; species Thryothorus ludovicianus. The sequence continues at coordinate 24,332 of VZTB01005217.1, forward strand.
ATTTTCCAGAAAGTATCTGAGATAGATACTTGCTTAGCACATTGGTAAGTGCTCATTTCTCTGTGTAATTTACAGGTAGAAGCTGGGGTAGGTATCTGAAGCTTGTATATCTCCATTTTTGATGTCTGTTGTCAGAGAAATCAGCACAAACTTAAATGACCAATGCAAGTTAAAAAATGTATCTTTATGTTTGACCTCTTCCGTTTTTTCCTAGAAATCAAGGAATCACAAAATCTCAGTGGCTGAGCTTGGTGTGGACATCTGGAAACCCATTAACACCTACACTCAGAACAGCTAAAGGAGATTGCACAGAGCTATGTCCAGGTAGAATGTGACTATCTCAAAAAATAGAGATCCACAATCTGAATGTGCTTGACCACTCTCAAAGTAAAAAAAATAAAAATGTATTTCAATTTGCGTCTATTGTCTCTTGTCCTTTCACTGGGCACCTTTAAGGCAAATCAGGCTCCCTCTTCTTTATAACTCTCCCATCAAGTACCTCCAGAAATGGGTACGATCCACCTGAGCTTTCTTAGCTCCAGGCAAAATAGGAGAGATGTTTCAAGGCCTTAGCAATCTTTGTAGTCTTTGCTGTACTTGCCTGAGTAAGTCCATGTCTCTCTCATACTGAGGAGGCCAGCACTGGGCATAGCACTCCGGATGCGCCTTTCCAGTGCTCAAATGAAGGCAACTCCTTCTGACCTGCTGGTGATGCCCTGTCTAATGCAGGGTCTTGGTCTTCGCTGCAAAAAAGCTCAGCTGGCTCAGGCACAATTTGCTGTCCATCAAGACTTTCTTGTTCTGCAAAGCAGTTTTTCAGCCAGTCATTCCCCAGCCTGTACAGATGTGTGGTGCTATTTTTTTTTTTGGCTGCAAAACTCTGTGTTTTCTTTTCTTAAACTTCACAAGATTAATACTTCCATTCATTATAGCCATCAAGAAGTAAATTAATCCAATTTTTTTAAAGTCAACCCCATGAACTGGAATGGCAAAATTGCTTCAAAGGGCAATTCATCCATCTATTACATCAAGTAATGTCTGTGAGAAAGGAACACATCTCTCTCCACACCTGTGGCCAATCACAGACTGGAGCGTATTTGATGCTTTCTTTGTGCTGTGTCAAAATGTTTTACTTTTAGTTGCAATAATTTAAAGCTATTTCTGTAATATTTTATAAATCTTATGTGATAAATATTCCCTATTCCTACATCCAGTCAAATTCAGTACCTTTAACATGTTGTGATTTTTGCACACACCAAATATATTAGGCCTGATTTTAAAGTTTTCTTAATACAAGCTACTTTTTCCATACTTCAATCAATTTTAAGAGTTCATGTTTTGGTGGCTTTCAGCAAAGAAAGAAAAGAACTGAAGTCAGTAAATTTATATGTTTTTTCTAAAGCAAAAGTGGAAAAGGGGTGGATTTTATAATTTTCACTAGTATTGAATAGTGTTTGTATTGCCATTGGCAGTTTAAAGTCTAATGAGAGTCCCTACATTAAAATCATAACATGAAACTCACTTGTAATTAAAGTATAGATTATTTTAAAAAACTGTCTGAGTCTTTAAAAAACAAATTGAAGGATAAAGATAGAGTTAAAAATATGCTGGTTAAAGGAACAACACAACCAAGTGGAAATTTATATATAAAGGAAGAAAAGAAGAAATTATTATTCTGTTACTCATCGAAAGAAGTTCTGTTTCAAAGTATAATTTTATAATGGAATTGTATCATACTAGACTCCTTCTGGAGGTTGTTTTTTTTTCCCCAGAAATGTTGTCTTAAGAACAATTGTCACGCAAATCACTCCATTAAGCTGGATTCTGAAATTCTCACTCATTTTTCCGTCTACTGAAGTGGCCTTCAATAACCCTTTCAAAAAATGACAGAACTCCCCCTCTAGCATGCCCTCTCCAGAGCTGTGACTCCTTTTGAAGAGAGGTCAGCTGGTGCAATACAGACCATAGAATGCCAAAAGCAGACTGTTGAGATAGGCCTATCATTTGAAGTCATGCATGCTTTTCTCCACCTTTTTGTCACCTTCTCTTCTTAATTTTTTAAGGCTGCTGGGAACCAAACTGGCCCCTGGCATAAGTAAGGCATTCTTAGCAGCCCCTTTGCTGGGCTTAATTATTGCAGTGATGCAGAAGGGCTATGCATTTCGTTTTTTATTTTTACTGTCCTTGGTAGAATATTATTGAAGGACAAAGGAGATGATGTAATATATGTCACAACATGTTACAGAATTTCCATGAGGCCATATATATATTTTTGAAACAACTTCAAAAAGAACTTTACACTTAAAAATGTAAAGCTCTAAGAAAAAGATAAACTAACGAAAAATAAATAGAAGAAAAAGTGTTTCAGGATCTTGCTGTGTCTTCAACTTTATTCCTGCTAAAGCACGTTCTGCATTCTTGTATTAAAAAATATAATTCTACAAACACCCCCTCCCCCCCCAAAAAAAACCAAACAAAACCACCTCATCTCAAAACCAAAACAAACCCCAAACCAATACCCAAAACAAAAGCAAACACAAACTGCTTCGAAAAACATTCAAAGTTAAAAAGCTTAGGCCCGTAAGTCCTGATATATACAGGTGTTTCCAATAACTCCTCAAATTCCTCCTTGATTTCAAAACAATTCAAGGGTTTTTAAAACCACCAATAATATTTTCACTAAATTGCTTTCCCCTGTGATACATTCTTGCTTGCTTCATTGGTGTGAACTCTACACTGTTTTCCTTCCAAGTCTGTCATTGAGCAAAAAACACTTGCCTTGTCACTGTTTCCACCTGAGCAGGATTGATTACCTTAGTGCATTTTGCTTGGTTTTTATTTTTTCACATCATAGGAACAGAAGTTGATGCCACAGAGAGTTTGTTGACATCTACTACTGCTATGCTCCTTTGTTGAGAGAGTACAGGACAGCACATTATTTCACTTGGACCAAAATGGCTTGGTGAAACCAATCTGGAGTCAGGTCAGGGATTGCACTCTTACTGCTGATCACAGGTGCTCTGTGCCATGATGAGCAGTTGCGTGGCTGCATCCTGAGGCTGCTGCTCTCCTCACAGCCTCACGCTCAGCATGTCACAGTGCCGTGGGCAGTGATGATTCTTTTTCTTTGAAATAACAATTATTTTCTTGACACCCCTTTTCATGTATTCTAGACATTGCAGCATCAATAACATTGTATTTGGAAACCTACAGCTTTCTATAATGGCTTTCTTTCCCCCTGATTAATGCAACTTTTCTTCGGCACTCTACCTCCGAACCATTTGTCTGCTGCGTGTTTTCCTTCTCCAAACCAAAGCTGTCACTGCAAAATGCAAAAATCTTAAGAATGTGAGCAGGAAGATTTGACTAACTTTCAGTTCTAACTTCCTAATTTCTGTCTGCCATGATCATATATAGAGTTCAGTGTTATCAACATGATCATAATGTTTGTTTCTATCAGATTTCTTCTTAACAAGTCATCATTCAAAGGGATGAGTCCAATGTAAAATCCATGCTTTTGTATGAACTGTTTTTAGCTATTATTCTTGAAAAGAATGTTTGAAGTTACAACCTCAGAGGGAAAAAAATAAAATTATTCTGCGGTGAATAATTAATCTTTATTTTCTGCATAGAACAACATTCTTTTGCCTCATCATTCTGTTCCCTCATTGCCTTCAGTTTAAATAAAAGCATGATATGGTTAAGTCCATAAGAAATGAAAATATAGTAATTCATAGGAAAGTCTACATTAATTCTTTTTTCTTGACACTTCTACTGTTAAGCTTAAACCAAATTCCTGTTTCTTACTCTAGCAGAAAGGCAGAAAATCTGCTTAACCATCAGAACAGTAAATCATTAGTGAGGGCCAAAGAATCATGATCTGTTTCAATCATGATGTCAAGAAAAATGTTTCCATTTATTTGAAAACCTGTCACAAGTGAGAAATTGCAGGATGCTTTGTTTTTCATTAAAGTTATTGACATTTTATCTCTTTTTCTTCACAAAATAGCACCAGTTATTTCATCCTTGTGCTCATCGGCATTAGAATCATTAAAGACAGTGAAAAGCAGTTAAACTTTCTAAGACCTGGATATTGATCTAATTAAAAAAAAAATATTCCCAGGTTTATTTTTATTAGATTTCCTAATAAGAAATGAAAGTTCAGGACTTGCACAGCAGTCATGTTGTTCACTGTTACGTCGGTCACTTCTGTGGACATGCCATTCAGGGATGTCAGATTCAGCTCTTGCATTGTTTTGCCTATACAGACTCTGAATTGTTGATTAAAATATACCTGTGCTGCAGCTTTTTCCATCTAAGATATTTTAGAAGGACCATGGGTGTCTTCTACATAATGTATTTTATTATATTATGCCTAAAGTTAGACTTCACATTATCTAATGTATTTCTATTCTCAGACAGTCACACTCAGGCTCCCTCTGCAGCCAAAAACTTACAGGAAACAATTAATTTACCCATATATACTAGATACTTTCAGGATGAGAGAAATTGCTCACTGCTCACATGGTTTCACTCCATAGAATTTAAATGTGATTCTTGATATCTACACTTCAGTGAGTCCAATTCCTTGTCTGTCTTTTTCATCCACAACTTGCCTAACGTGCAATTAAATGTGTCTCTGTCACTCAACTGGAGTCAAGTCAACAACTGAAAACTAAACTCACTTATCATATTTAATTAGGCAATTTAACCATGCTGACTTCAGGATTGTACTTCTTTCTGGTTCACATTTGAAAACAAAACCCAGACTGTTTAGAAAGAAACTGTCACATTGAACGGCAGCTGAAGAAGCTCTCCAAATCATAGTATCACTTTTTCCTGATATATCAGCTCTTGAGGAGATTTCTCATCACTCGAGGAAGATTGGGACTAAGCAGATAAATTGTGATGTTGAAGTCCAGGAAAGTGTGGAATTTGAATTATACTGCAAGTCAACAGTATAGAGAATTTAAAATAGAATCTACCTTTTTTTTGCCTTTCCACCTAAAGGTCATTTGGCTTAGCTTAGGTTCAACATAAAGAGATATTTTTTAAGAATCATTACTGAGGTAGTATAATTTTGATGTATAATCTTACATATGAGGTTTGTTCAATTTGCAGTGTATAGAATTGAAAGAAGATTAGAGGTGGTTATAACCTTGCATTCCATGTGGGTAATCACATGGCTCACCAGAAAAAGCCTGAAATTCTATGACTGAACACTAGGTAATAATGTTCTTAAAAGTATTTTCAAAATTTAAAGTACTGAAAGTGTATGACATCGTCTTACCTCTCAAGTCTACACTATTTAGGAACAACCAATGGAAAAGAAAAAAAAAATTATTGAAGCCAGGATAGATTCCTTGGAAGTAATTTACATCAATTGGCATCACAAAGAAGATATTCCTGGGTAAATACTGTTAAAGTAAACCTGGATACAATTCTAGGCAATTTTGAACAAGAAATGCAGTTTATTATCCAACATCAAACCAGCTTCTCATGACTCAATCTGTGAAGTTACAAAGCATTATTAATGCTATATTGTTAGATTAAAAAAATTAATTCATGTTAGAAGAAATGTAAGCAGTTCATTTTTTTAAAAAATCTTGGTTATGAAAGACATAATTTGTACTTTTGGAGAGTCCTCTCAGTAAATTCAGTCACCAAATGGTTTTCTTTTGTTTAGGAGCTGTATGATTGACTGATTTTTAATAAGTGCAAAAAATAGCTCTAGGGAAACAACAATACTAAGCTTGCAGTGCACAGAAGTGAGCTGAAAAACAGATGCCAGCCCTCAGCTCTTCCTGTATAATTTGTACATGGGAACGATAGTAAAGTGATTCCTTAAGCATATTTTCTAGCTTATTATTCACTACTATTTTATTTCATGTGGCACTTCAAAATGCTCTTTTATACCTAGGTTGCTAGAACAGGATATCAGCAGCTCCTTCCTAGCGCATAAAATTGAAAGGCTGCTACTTAGAGGAGTCACCATTAAAAATCTGAATTTGCCAGCAGTTAAAACCCAACTCCACTCCTAGAATAGAAAATCAATTATGGTATGCTGCTGCATTTAGAAGTGTCGGTGAGTCTTGATTTCTTAAGGGTGACTTTTGTTCATAATAAGAAGCACAGAAAAAATGCAAGTGGGCAAGGTAGAATGAAAAATGTTATCAGGATTTAACCTTCAAGCAATAAATTCCATTACATTTAAAAGGTAATTTCATTTTCTTAAAAATCTTGTTGGTTCTAATTTTGGAAATTAGTTTGGAATCACATCTTTTTGTTTCTGTTTTGTGTTGACATGCAGTACTTAATCCTACTGTTCAGCTTTAAAGTGAACACCACTAACAATTTCTGACTATACAGTGCTCAAAGGGGGTGAAAATCAAATGACTTAACATTCTAATTTTTTTCGATAATAAAATCCTGCTGCCCCAGGTGAAATCAAAATAAATTCCCAGTACTGTAAAGAGTATGTGCATTCTACCATATAGATGTGTCCTAATGGCACTGCATACAGGGCAGTGAGCAATTTTACTGCCCACCTTGTGCATTTGTTAAAACAGAAATATATCTGGCATTTCCGAGGTAGACTCAAAAGATTAGGAGGATAAAATTATTAAGTGCTGTGCTTTTTGTCACTGAAAAAGGTCTTATATTTGGAGGGACCAGTGAGCTGTCTAGATTCCTGAATTGTTGCACATAAGCTGGATTTGCACTAACAATACAGTACTGATTATACCTTAAAGCAAGATTTACTTTCCTGTAGAAGATCATCCCTCTTTATTTACTGAGCTAAACACTTCATGGGCATTGCCTTGTCTAGCATGAAATAAAAGAGCTTGTATTGAAAAAGGCTGTTGATGAATGAAGAGTTATGTATGCTGTAATATATTTAAATTATTTACAATTTATGCATTTAAAATGGTTGTCAGAAACACACCTTTGCAAAGAATTGATACTAATGTTGTCAATTACCATATATAGCCTTTGGGAATGTAGTGACAAAGTTCTCTACTCCTGTGTTATCCCAAATTGGAGCATGGATGGATGTCAGCTTGATCAATCACATTCAGGTGAGTTTTTCATCCTAAAAATTAAAATATCTGTGTTTTTCTTAATATTCAAAATACTCAAAACTTGTACTTTTATCTAAATAAAAATGTAATTCATAGAATTCTAAAATATTTGTTAATCCAAAGATTACAAAATATTCTTTAAAAGCCACAGCAATTGCAGATGAAAGGTAAAAATATTAACTTTATTTTGTATGCTAAATATGAGAAAACTTACTTGATGCTTTAACAATGTGAGGTCACTGGAGATTGACATCCTCATGTAATTCAAGAGTTTTTTTAATATATTTTTTTCTTTTATTACTACAGCAACATCTCTGGTATTAAAACACTAATCTATTAGTCAAATGATGTGTTATTAAATCAAAATAATGGTATTTCTTTTACTTAGTCGATACAAGGTTTGTATTTGAAATGCAGCTAAAGAGAAATAGTTAAGATAGGAAGTTTTCAAGAAATCTCTCCACATTAGCGTGAACAGACCTCATTCTATCCCTTTTTAAGTGTAACTTCTGTTCTAGGAATTCAAGGTATTGTGGAGTCACAAAACTGGCTCACAGAAATTCCATTTGCAGCACAGCTCTGGAGCTCAAGTACCTGAAAAATGGCACAAATCATAAGAAAGAAAATTCCAGTCTCATTCATTTGATTTAGTAGATGAAACAAGGAGCAGATTCCTAAGAGAAAACTCTAACTATATGTAACCCTCATTCAGGCCAGTTCTCATGAGTACTAGCATAAATTAAATAAAGCAAGATCTAAAAATCTGCCTTAGCAGGATTTGCAATTATATGTGCCAAGGTCTGGCTTTTCTGTCTCTTTGAAGAATATCAATCTTTCTACATGCTTTTGCATATCTGTGTTTCTCTTCAGTGCCAAATGTTTACAAATCTGTACCAACATTTAAAACGTTACTCACTCTGCAAGTGTACTTTGGACTAAACTGAAGGCAGGAGTGGTTGTTATTTTGGATATTTTAGGTTATGGAAGAGAATGATGAATTTCAGTTTCATGAATGACCTTGTGTAGAAATTCTGTAGAGCAGCTCTGTGTACACAGGTAGATAGGGGTAACAGGAACAATATTTGTGACTCTGACCTTTGTTGGTGTTAATCTGAAAGTCTACATAGGCAGGCAGACATTTCAAATGTTATAATGGGATGGCAAATGCTTTTTGCAAGATAAGAGAAATATTTCCTCCTGTTATTTCTCTTCATGAAAGTGAGACTCATCCCCATGAAATGGTGAGCCCCATTGAGGAGATATTTAAATTCCTTATATCTTAACTGCAAGTTGAATATTTCACATAGTCTTACTTTTGGTCTGGTAGATTAACTTATATATTTTATTGACTTTCTCACAGTCATGGGCAGCCATCTAAAGATATAGATTTTCTTATAATAAAATTAGGATGGACAGGCAAAGGAATGCCAAGACTCCCTAAGCAGTCCTGAAGAATTTTGCACAGGTTTTTCCCTGCTGCTGCTGCAACACTAGGAATCTATAAAATATCTCTCATAGACTAATGCTCTGAATTTTTCTATTACTTTCCACCAAAAGAACTCAGTGTGTGACAAGTTGTAAAATTAAGCTGAAGTCACCAGATGCTCCAACTACAAAACAAAAAGCTTAACTACTTTATCAATTATAATGTAGAGGTCTAAAAATCTGTTCTTTATATTAAAAATAAGAAAATCTAAACTTAGAATCTTAGAAAGGAATATCACTTGTAGAACTAGACTTCTCTTGTAATATGAAGCTTTTATACACATCAATGATACCTAAAATCCTTATGGAGAAAATACTAACAGCCTGCACCAAATGATAATGGTTGTCTCACATCCTTAACTACTAAATATCATAGTATGATTTTTAATTTTATAAAGAAGGTTCTCCTATCAGCTTGTAAAAAGTAGAAGACATAATATTTTTAATGTGACTGTGTTCCTACCTAGCTGACTGTTAAATCAGATCATAAAGGAATATACACTGTACATGAACTTCTGTTTCATATCATTTACATTTCTTCCACATATGCAAAGGGATTCTCAATCCAATCAAAATGCTGATAATCTTCAGTTTGGAGATTGTGTTTGTTTGATGGACATCTAGATTATTAAATGTAATAAAGGTTAAAAAAAACAAAAAAGAAATTCATTAAAACTAGATAGCTGGCTGCCTAAAGAATTGTGAATATAAATGGAGAAGTTTCTTTGACTGTGCTTCTAGACACCACTAACTTTTTTTCTCTTGGAAATAGGTCACTTCTTGGCCACGTGATTTTTATCCGTAAATGTAAGTAACTTGCAACACAAGCATCTCACATCACCTCTGGTAAAACCTATGGTAACACAGAGAATAGTCAGGCAAATGAGCAGGTCTGAGCCTTTCTACAGAACAACTGTGACTGGTAGATAAACTGTGAATAGGAAACATTTCAGGGAAAAAAATAAAAGACAATTAGTATGGCCAAAATAAGATAATATCTATATGAATAAAAACCGAATGACATTGATACAGGACATAATACTAGATTCTGGGATACAAAAACTCTACAAAGTGCTCTGGGACTGGGACTGGGCTGAATATCACTTTCCTGTAAGAGACTTAAAATGCATATAAAGGAAGAATCTTCACTACTGAGTCAACAGAGCATTGCACTCCAAGACACAGCTAATTTTGGAACAGTCTGTTCAGTTCTGCTAAAACTGTCATCTACAAGATCACCAATAAAATAGAGAGATTTCAGAAGATATCAGAGAAAATAATTAAAGGAATGAAAACAGACCTGTGTAATTCACAGAGTCCAACTTGCCCGATCAAAGGAAAAGATTAATGGGGAAGGAACTTAGTCACAGCCTGTAAAGATCTATACAAGTTTTTATCTTGCATTTTCCTATCCAGAAAACAAAGGTATAATAAGATCCCATGACTGACAGTGATGGCATTGATGATGGACAAGTTTTCCTCAGGAGTGTAGTTAAATTTTCTAACCAATGTCTTTTAGAGGCATTTATGTAGTATTACTTTTGACTCTCCCCACCTGATGATTTAAAATAATGCTTTTTAGAGCATTGTTTAATAACATGATGGCGTTTTCCAAACTAATATCCTACAGAACAACTTAACTTATAATTAGTGCTTCTAATATTAGAGGGTAAATTAATTCAGTGAATGATTCAGAGAAACTAGAAGGCTAATTCACCAACAACTTATGTGAAAAAAATGAGCATCATAAACCCCTATTTCAGGAACAGATCTGTGATTTAAAAATATTTTTGCAAAATCTCCTAAATGAAGATGAATTTCTCTTTGGTCAAGAAGTATGTTTCTTTATTCATGAGTCCACAGTTCTTTAAAAACATAGCATCCATTCTAATTTTGTCATTTGGAAAGGTGATACGCTGAATTAAAATCCTGTCTATTCAGGCTCTTTTTCTGTAGGATGTGGACTACAGATAATGTGAACAGCAAAATCTCCTGTCTCTTGGGATGTACTCATTTGCTTTTAAACTCCAGTGCACTCATTGCAATCATGTACTAAAGCACCAAATTTAAAACATGGAATGCTGGATATATTTAACAGGTTCTATTTTGTTTGCTCATTAAAGATTAAGAGACTAAAAGATGGCATCTATTAACAATACTCTATGAAGAAAAGAATCACTGCAGACCAAAGTAAGGCCCACTGGGGGCCTAACAAGCACCTGCCATTTTCATGTGGTGAGAGATCAATCAGTCTCTGTATGCAGCAAGACAACCTGCCAAAAGCTGAACCACGATGCGGAGAGAAGAAAAATGATCAGTTCCCCAGACTGTGTGCTCTGCAGTAATAAAGCACTGTTCTCTAAACACTTACACTCTCTTTGCAATTGTAATATCTTGGTCAAGATCAAAATTTGCAGTGAAACCCCATGGTGATATAAAGAAAAAAAAAGTTATCCAAAAAGTATTAGAAACTGAATTCCCTCTGTTGTTAATGTGTAAGTGCTTCACATTATGAGAAAAACAAGTTTTAGGGTTTTCAAAGAGACAGTTGTGGAGTACAAATAACCGGGGTTTTTTCCTCACATACAAGACTGCATTTCATTGTTTATTTGATTTCTGGTTGCCATGGAGGACTAAGTTGATCAATGGAACATTAAACCATTCTAAATATGTATCAAAAACACAACACTGACAACTGGAAATGAAAACAAGTGAATTGGAATTTGGTAATTGTCTATTTGCTTGAAGTGTTGTATCAACATCCCTATAACTTCAATTATTATCAAACAGAAGAATAGCTAAAAAATCACAGAATCTGCAGATAATTCTAGGTCCTATCAAAAGTCCAGGCTATTACCAGTTTGGGTTGATGCCAGGACACGTGGTAACATTTACATATTAAGGTAATGGAAGTCAACCTCAGTTTGCAAAGATGAGAAACCGTGAATGAAATCTCTAGACATTACTATTCTTTCCCAGGAAATCAAGTACTCAAACTCATCTTAACAGCTGACATGATCAAACAAAATTATCTGGAATTCTAGGGGAAGCACTTAGATCATGTACTTCTTATGCGATTAGCCTGGGTTTTTTGATATTTTCATGTTCTCTCTCAAGTGTTCTTAAAGCCACTCTCCCACAATATGAAGTGTGATTTTTCATCTCCTGTTATACAGAAGGCAGCTGTGGAGCATTAGTACAGTAGTAAATAATACAGGATGAGAATCTGTTTGGTATACAGAAAAAAACAAAGAGGCTTATTAGAGGTATTTATTTGCATTTTCCCTTCACTACTGTTAAGAGCAATGATGTTCATAATACCAATAACCTTCAATTCGAAACATCCAAAGGTGACTTTCAATGTAAAAAAAAAAAAGTTCCAAACTAGTAAAATGAAAAATAAAAAAAACAAACAAAAAATTCAAAATAGTGTATTATTCTTCATGAGTTGATTAGAAAAAATGCTTCTGTTTAAAACAAAGTAATGTGAATGGTCTGAGAAAACTGTGCTTTTCATTCATTGAAGAAATTGTTCCAGAAGTATTCAACCATACACAAATATTACCTTTAAAATGTTATTAAGGTCATGGTCTGCAGAGGTTATCTGCTGAGCAAGTAACTGTAGTGTTAGCCCAAGAGAGATCCAAAGACAGCTCTAACTGTTACATCAAACTTGTAGAAGGAAAAACATGACTTTCTCATAAACAGACAGGCTTTTAACTAGCTAGGTCAGTTCTGCCAGTTCCTGCTTTAGTCTATTATCTGTGACTGCAGTTAGGTTTCAGCAAATGCATCTCCCCATTAGTCTTGCTCCTCAAACACCATCGTTGATATATTTCATTTTAGTACCACACTCTCAGTTGACTCACAGAGACAAACACATGACACTGGGCGGGCTGTACAGCTATTCAGTCTGAGGTAAAGTTCTGACTTTAATGAAGGACACAGGTAGACTTCCTCTGATTTTTATGGTATCATGGTTTAACTCACTGACTCTATAAATAAATGCATCTCTGGGGTTTGCACCATAAACCCTGTTATCACCCCTGACCAAGTTCCATACATTAACTCTCAGTAAATTAACTTGTACAGTTAAAAGAACCCAAAAAACTTAACTGATGATAGTTATGCAGATAATCCTTAAGAAAACACTTAAAATAAGTTCATCATAAAGATTACAAAGATAGAAAATAAACAAACAAAACGCTAAACCAACAAAAACCCCTCTTCCTACCCTCCAACAAAACCTCATATATGAGGAGGTAAACTGAAAATAATTTCTTTCACATAGAACAGATTTCAAACTGCTATGTGTAGTATACTTTCCTATTAAATGAGAAGAAATATATTTCTTTTTGGCCACAAATTTATATTCTGTACTTCTATGTGAGAGCTAAGTGCGAAAATGCTGAAGAATGTTGAAGTCTTTAGTGGTTGTTTCTTTTTAAAAAACACTTCTAGGATGATAAAACTAACTAGCAAGTTCTATGTATGAATTGTGCATCACTTAGGCTATCTGTGATGCAATGTCTGTGGAAGAGATTCAAAGGTTTAGCTGTGCAATAATACTCAGAATACAAAATGAAATACTTCTCTTTCTAGGAATAGTAGACAAAACTAAATGATGCCTAAAATGATATTTTGATATCTTACATCAAGACACCATCTAATATCTAGCTTTACCTAGTCCTGAAAACATTTTTCTCTCTTCCCAGTTCTCAGTTTGATCTCAACTTTCCCTGTGTTTTTATATTAAATATCCATGGGTGTGCATTGACACTGATACATGTGCTCTGGGGAAAACCCTGTCTTTCTTCTGCCTAAACTTCTCTATGACCTACGGTGCCTAACTAAAATTCCACTTAACTCCCCAGAAAACTGCAAATATTTTTATGGTCAGTCTCAATCTAAAAAGCAATGGAAAACAGAGTGTTTAACTCCTAGGAAGAGACCTAATGGATATCATCCATATTCCTTGCAGTACAAGCTATAAAAGTTTATATTCACAGCCTGAACCATATTGAAAAGTTTCCAAGAGCTCAACTTGGAAGTTTGAACAAAAAATTGTATACATTATCTCTTAGGTATTTTTAAAGAATGTCAGTGTATTTTTCCTGAATCATTAGCAAGCACACTGGCCAGTTTATGCTGAAAGGGACTTCTGTTATCATTGAAGAAATATTTTAAAGTACTACTGTATTAAAAAAATTCAAAGGACTCCTCTGAGTATCCATAATATATATTTACAAGCCACTTTAATTAAAACACATATCTCTGTATTTAACTTAAAGTCTGTATTTCAATCTGACTGCCTTATTATGATTTTTAAAGGTCCCTGTACCATATGCATATATATTTTGAAAAATAAATATAAATAAAATATGACAGAATAAATACTGATTAGGACATTTTGTAACATCATTAACATACCCAATTTACATGGAACAAATCTGCTAACATCTGCAGTGATATAGAATCTCTCAACATCTTTCACATCATGAAGAATAAAATAGCTTTCTTTTTTTTTGCTTCATTTGGTACAATAAATAGTGTATTTTACTTATTTTGCATTTAACGAGAGCCAATGAGTGTCATTACAGCATATTAGCATAGAACAAGAAAAGGGAGAGATGGAAATATGATGCTGAGCCATTCAAGTAATCTCTTAGCCCAGGACTTAGAATAAGAAATTACCTCCATCAGACAATAATTCGTTGTTCTGGGAGGCTCCAAGACGAGCAACCCTGACTACAGCATCACCTCCCTCAGCATTTTTCACATTTCTTAATTTCATTCATCCATACTGAACAGTGGAATTTTAAACAAGGAACAATCTATTAAAACTGATGAAAAATATACCTTTATGTATACTAACATGCAGAAGGTTCTGAAATATTGCTGTTGACTATTTGTGACAAATATTAAGTCTCTGTTTATTTAGATGGATGTTGTTTGGCTAACTTTTAACTGGGAAAATGTTTTCTTGACTGTTAATAGGAAAATAATCTGTCAAAAATGAAAATGTATTCTGAAGGGTGTCAACTCTTGATGTAAAATGAAATGATATTGCAATTATACTCATAGTGTACTGGCATAAAGATGCAATGAGCATCATCCATTCAGACCTTATGAAAGAAAGCTCAGCTTAGCACTCAACAGCTTTTTGCTTCAGTTGAAATGTTTTACTCAATATCCATTTGTATTAATAAATTAAATATTAAAGTCTATATTCAGCTTGAAAAAGCAACTATAGTCTTCCCCTAATAGAAGTGGAGTGTACAACTTACTTAAAAGTAACAATCTCTGATTTGATACTATAGTATGTCCATCTGAACATTCTTAAAACAGACAATTCAGATCCATTTCAGAGCTGCAGAAGCTCATTCAGCAAAATATTGTCCTTAGAAACAACACTCTTCTGCAAAGTCCTACAGACAAATAACTGTTGAAAACTTCTTTAATTTGCAGTTCTTTATTTCCACAGAGCCCTCTGGCAGCAATCTATCATCCACAATGTTTCTCATCTCTTTGCTGTTTTCCTTCATCCACATCCTTTGCCCCAGGCATTCCTCTGCTTCAGAAAAACGCACTGCTAGTATTTCAGAAAACCTGAATGCAAAATGTTATGCATTTACAAGCTTCCA
Organism: Thryothorus ludovicianus; assembly: GCA_013397245.1. Lineage (NCBI taxonomy): Eukaryota > Metazoa > Chordata > Aves > Passeriformes > Certhiidae > Thryothorus > Thryothorus ludovicianus. Next base: position 39,543 of record VZTB01005217.1, read on the forward strand.
AATACAACAGAGCCACTGTGCCAAAAGTGAGCTCTTAGATTGAGGAATCTGAAACCAAATCACTGAGACTTTCAGCTCTTAACCTTGGAAAACTAGTTTTGAAACAAAAAAAGGCCAGAGACACCTTGTACCAAACTACTTTTCCATGGGCCACTGCAGCTGTCAGCATTGCAGTGGCAGCTAGTGGACTGGGTACTGAGCAGGTTGTTGAACAGACAATGATTCTTCTACTTCTTGTGCTGTTTCCCCACCCTTCTCTTCCACTCAGCTGAAACCATCTCAGAATGATCTTTCCTTAGCCATCTCCATGGCTGTTCCACACCCTCTCCCACATTCTTCCCAGGTGAAGAACTATTACTATACATGAAGATAACCTTCAAAGTTAATATCTAATCATATGATCAGCCTGGAAAACAGTTTTTAACTATTACAGATTTTTTGACTAATTATCCTTTGTAACTCAGGGCTTTTTCTTTTTGAAAATTATGTATTTCAGATACATCACATACTTTTCCAAGCACAAAAAATGAAATGTATGCCAAAAATATTTTAATGTGTGTGTGTCATTCTTCACATAAATTAATGGAAGACCTAGTCCTGGGCTCATAAAATTCTTGCTTATTTGCNCTATTTTAACAAGAAATTTTACTAAAATTATTATAATCAATTATGGGTCCTTTATTACAAATTACTTTGAAATTTTTACTTACAAAAATGTTACCAGCATTAAAATCTGCATCACTAACAACAGACCACTCTGCCACACCAGGCAAGAGAAAGGTAGCTTCAACAGAATTAATAAAGTATCAAAATTAACCTTTTATTAATGAAAGGAACTACAGATGCTTCTCATTTTGGTCATATATTTCCTGTGCTTTCTGCATTTTTCTTGTTCACCATGATTTTTAAAGGAAGTAGTTCCATTATAAAAGATAAATCATTCCTGCTAGAAAGATTAAATTGCTCCTGTGATCAAGTAAAGCAATGCAGCTTGCTCTGGCTCTATGGGAGGCAGAGAACTCAAAGAGCAGCAGCCCCTTGGATCACTGGGTCATGGGGTCATTGTCCTCTCTGTATGAAGATCTAATTCAAATGACCCAAGTGCCTGACCCCTCACTGCAGATGAAAACTCTCTGATTAACCCTTATCATGTCTATGTTATCTTCAGAGGACTCAGAATTGTTCATGAGATTTCTAATATTTAAGATGTGGTTCATGATTAAGCAGCAATGGGGATCTACAGCAAGACCTTAACTGAAGCACTGCTGTCTGTCTGGGGCAATAACCACCTCACCTGAAACCTGCCTGAGCTGGCAGATGACACTGCAGGGATAACAGTAAAAATAAGGAAATCTAAGATTTTGCAGGGAACTCTCACCGAGATTTTTTTCAGAAAAGTTTTCGGAGGGCATTGGCATGTGTAATTGTATTAATAACTCTTATAATAATGTATTAATACTTTTTGCCTCTTTTGAAACCCTCAGTTCACTTCTGACTCTTGTCATCTACACTATGGAGTCCCCTCTAGAGGTCAGGTACAGGAAAGTATATAATTTTATGGTGGCAATTGTAAGAGCTATGGGAAGATTTCTGGTTTTAAGAGGCACAGTTGGACCAAAATATTCTACTGGAACATGTACTATCAACACTACAAAACCAGAAATGCACCCTATTTTACGGGGTTAATAATCTTTAGTGCAGTTATCTTATTCTTTCATCACTTTATTGTCTTGTAATGGAATACCATTTTTAAAGGATATTGTTCCAGATAGTATCAGAGATTTAGGAAATACAACCTATTAGTTTCTTTCTTCACTTATATTAGGCCCCTTAAGAATAACTCACTTGGAAATAACTTGTGAAAAATAGTATCTCGGTCTTATGGGCTTTTATAGAACTCAGCTTTATTTTTATGGATGTTGTTTATTTACTGAAAAGGTTAAAGATCTAAACTGTTTCATTATTCACAGCAACAGAAGTTTACACACATTCTATGAACAAAAATTTCCCCCCATGCCACCTACAATTTAATTGTTTCTGCCATGTTATACTAGACGTGAAAGCCCTAGATTTTTCTTCCATTATGCAATAAGTTATGAGGGTGCAGTATGAAATATACATATGTAGTGCTGGTTAAAAGAAAAATACTGAATCCAGCTGAATAAATTCTGATTTTCTATGTTTAGCAAGACTCAGAAAAAAATACCATCAGCAAATAAGGCAAATAAATGGGATTTCAGTCCTACTATCATAGAAAAAGAAAATGAAAAAAGGAAAATCACCCTGCTGAAGAAAAGTCATGCAAATCACTTCTAGTTCAATTGCTGGCTTCCCTGAAAGCACAGGCCACACATAAGGATCAAGTCTTCTAGGGCTGGATCACATTGTAGGCCAGAGCCAGCTGTGAAGAGTGGAAGCTGGCTAATTCTGTGCCTTGCAGATGCCTTCATATACAGAAATATATGGTTAGAAACAAAGATCTATACTAGCCTGGAGAAAAGGGGGCTGAGGAAAGACCTTATCACTCCTTGCAACTATCTGAAAGGAGATTGTAGCCAGGAGGTGGTTGATCTCTTTTGACAAGTCATAGGGTAAAAGAAAATGGCCTCAAGTTCCACTGAAAGGGCAGGATGGTAGTGGGATGTATGTGTGTGTTAGATTGAATGTTAGGTAAAACTTCACCAAAAAGGTTGTCGAGCATTGGAAAGAGGCTACCCAGGGAAGTGGTGGCGTCACCAGCCCCAGAGGCATTTAAAATATGCATAAATGTGGCACTTAAGGGCATTGTTTAGTGGTGAACTTGGCAGTATTATGATAATGATCTCAAAGGTCTGTTCCAGTAAAAACAAGTCAATGATTCTATGATTTTATCATTCCTGTCATAATGACTGTCTACCCCTGCATTTGTAGGTAGGAACAAAACTATCACTGAAAAGGAAGTGACAAAGTTTATTTGGGAACATTCTTCTCTCTGAATATGAATTAATGGACTATTCTTGAACTAATGGACAGTGAATTCAATGCAATTTTATTAATACAGTATGCTGACAATTTAAAACAAGAATTCACGCTGTAGTCAATACAATACAGTATATCTTCAGTCTTGTTGATACTAGCAATATTTTCACAACATATACATGATTTGTGAGTAGAGCTCAGCCTGAATCAAGGCCTCATTAAAAACAAAACAAACTAAGCAAAAAAAAAAAAAAAAAAAA
>VZTB01005217.1:42788-123067 GCA_013397245.1 Thryothorus ludovicianus
AAAAGGAAGGAAAAAAATAGGAATTGATGAATTATTTATAGAACTCTTGAAAGCCCTGTCGTATCTTTCCAGTGTATCATTTTGCCAGCAAAGCTGTAACAACCTCAGACTTTAAAAACATGTGATATGTACAAAATCAATCAATAAAAATCTGTCTGAAAACATCAGCAATAACACACTAACTTTATCACTTAGCATTCCTAACTTGGTTTTTGATCATGAGGTTTACTAGTCTCTTCTCAAACTATTAGCTTTTCAGTCTGTGGGCGAAAAGAATGTTAAAGGGTTGAAACTGACCTTAAAGATCATCTAATCTCAACCATCCTTGCCATGTGGAGGGACCCATCCCACTAGACCCTGTTGATCAAGTCCATATCATTCTGGCCTTGCACACTGTCAAGGTTGGGGAATCCACAAACTCCCTGGGCAACCTGTTCCAGTGTCTAACAAACTTCACAGTAAAAAATTTCTTCTTAATATCTAACCCAAATCTCCCCTCTTTCAACCTGAACCCATTACTCCTTGCCCTGTCACTACAGTTCCTGATGTAGATTCCCTCCGGTTTCCTGGTGGGTCCCTTTCTAATTCTGGACACATCTCATAAGATCTCCACACAAGCTTCTCCAGCCTGAAAAGCCTCAGCTTTCTCAACCTGTCTTTGTAAGGAAGGTGCTCCAGTCCTCTTATCAGGTTTATGTCTCTCCTTTAGACTTGTTCCAATAGTTCATATGTTGGGGACACCAGAGGTGCATCCAGATGGGGTCTCACAAGAGCAGAGCACAGGGGGACAATCACCTCTTTTGACGTGCTGGCCATGCTCCTTTTGATGCAGACTGGTTTGGCTTTCTAGGCTGAAAGTCCACATTGCTGGTTCAGGTTGAGTTTGTCATCAACCAACACCCCCAAATCTTTCTCTGCAGGGCTGCTGCCAATCACTCCTTCACCCAGATTGTATTTGTGTCAAGGATTGCCACGACCCGGACATAGGACTTTGCAATTTGCTTTCATGACCTTCATGACGTTTACACAGGCCCACTTCTCAAGCCTGTCCAGGTCCCTCTGGATGGCATTATCCCCTCCCTCCCATGTCTTGACTGCCCACAGAGCTTGGTGTCAGCAGCAAATTTGCTGAGGGTGCAATTGATCCCATCATCCGCATCACCAACAAAGATGTTGAACAGCATCAGGGGCAGTAGTGACCCCTTAGGGGCACCACCACGTGGACAATGAGCCCCTGACCACAACTCTCTGCCTGCAGCCCTCCAGCCAATTCTTTATCTACTGCATGGCCCATCCATCAAATCCATGCCTCTCTGTCTGAAGACAAGGATGTCACATGGGATAGTGTCAAACCCTTTGCATGTCCAGGTAGACAATGTCAGTTGTTCTGCCCCTATTCCCTATTGCTGTAGCCCTGTCATAGAAGGTCACCAGGTTTGACAGACCTGATTTCCCTTTGTAGAGCAATGTTGGCTCTTACAATTCACTTCTTTATTTTCCATGTGCCTTGGCACAGTTTCCAGGAGAATCTGCCCCATGATCTTGTCTGGCATAGAAGTGAGACTGACTGGTTTGTAGTTCCCCAGATTTTCTGCTTTTCCCACTTTAAAAATAGAGGTTATATTTATTTTTCTAGTCATCATGGACTTCACCTGACTGCTTTAATTTTTTCAACAATGATGGATCATGGCTTAACAGTTTTTTCTGCTAGCTCACTCAGGATTCCCTGAAAAATCTCATCAGATACCATAGGCTTGTGCACATTCAGGGTTCTTAGATGCTATTGAACCTGACTCTCTCCTACAGAGGGCTGAGGGTCTTCATTCTCCCAGTCCCTGCATTTGCCTTTCTCAAATTGGGTAGCATGGCTGGAGCACTTGCTATTGAAGACTGATGTATACAAGTCATTGAGAACCTCAGCACTCTCTTTTTCCGGGGAAGTAAGGTCTCTCTTTTCCTTCTAGAGAGGGCCCACATTTATCCCTAGTCTTTCTCTTGTATCATATCTGTAGAAGCCCTTCTGTTATCCTTAACATCTCTGGCATACAAATAAGTGTGGCTCTGTTTTATGTTTTTGGGAGTTTTTTGGGTTTTTTTCTGTTTTGTTCAGACTGGTTAAGCTGAATAATACTGTAATGGAGATTTCCCTGAAAAGCTACATAAACCCTGCTGTGCAGATATTTTACTCTTTACAACGTAGTTACAATACTCTTCTAAGCTATGGTGCCAAATTTTTATGCAATGCTTAGTTTCATGGCAGAAGTCTTTGCATGCATACAGGCATTATATGGCAGATGTTTTGTTATGATTTCTTTGTTTTCCTTTCAAAAATTGTGTTATGTCTATGCAAATTCCCCGTACTTCAATAATTTTGTGAAGAGCTGACAAATACGCTCAGTACTGTATCTTCTAATAGGAATAATAATCAAATACAGACTGCTTTGTCAGCAACATCTGCAACACTTTGGGAGGTGCTTCAAAATTTGTTTCATTTTAAAGATCATTAATTTGAAGCATTTTAAAAAAATTATGTAATAAAATCATGCATTTCTGGCTTTCATTAAAATGTTTATATTGCAGAGAATGGGATTTTGTCACTATCCTTTTTTCTTTCAAGTTCACCATTAAAAAGACAACTATACTTTTGTTAGAGTTTTATTTCCTATATTGCATCAGAAACAAATAAAAGCTTGCCACAAAACACACTATAAGAGGATGCTTAGACCCGGTTCAATTTTTATATTCCTAAATGAAAAATAAAATATTACTTCTAGGGGACAAAATGGGAGTGGATTTCTATATTACTAAGTATATACATTGCTCTCATAAAAGCCAGACGACAACCCAATGAGTGTTGGGGTCCACGCAAGCTTTAAGGCCGTGGGGAAATCCCCCAGTTATGGTGAGCAAGAGCTCACTCCCATAACCCCCTGGAAGTTATGTTAATATTATGTTAATATTTCTAGAAAGTTCACAGTTCTCCTTACTCCCATTGGTTGTGTTGCCCCTGCAATGTTTTGCAATATTCCTAATCCTCACTTCCCATTGGAACCCTTCCCTCAGGCTCCACCCCTAACCTACCCTATATGAGTTAGTTTCACACTTGCCCTGGCCTTTTCCTGGTGCACCCCTTACTGTGTTTGGCATCTCGTGTGTGGTTGTGGTTTGTTATTATTTTGTTATTAACGTTGATTTGTTTCAGGTCGCTGGATCGTGCCTGTCCCTCATTTTATTTACCATCTAAGGGATTTTTGCCCTAGTATTCTAAGGTAGCAACCTGGCCATACCATCAGGGCCACCACGGGGGAGTTGCTACAAATGAGAACGGTGTGACTATTTCAGCAGTGCAGGCAGAGACATTTTCACACTTCCTTGAGCAGAACAGCTGCATAGTGTGCTACCAAGGAATCCTTGATTTGATTTTAAACATCTGCCAGTGGTCTTTTATTTTCTACCATTTATTAAGAAGGACTGAGAGATTATTGATGAAACACAGATATTTGAGAAAGCATTCATACTGTAATTACAGGACCTTCTATCTAATGTCATTATATAAACACGTTTACTTTTCAAGTCATACCATTGATTTCAGTATAGTTACATCAAGAATGAGACGAAAGAGAAAACAGCAGCTCACAAAGGAAAAACAAAGATGAAAGGTATGATATTTAACATAACAAAGCCTACTGAAAATCAGATGATTAGGTGCAAGTACGCACTTAATGAAAGGCAGGCGAAAGCAGAGCTGCTCCCCATGTCAACTTGTCTTCTGGAATGAGTAACAGCGGATGATTTGATTTAAAAATAAAGACATAAAATGTGATTATAAAAATAAATCTAGGCATCAAACTTAAATGTCTGGAAGCTTCCTCCCTCAAATGCATTTTGCCTTGCTCCCCCAGCCTCCACTGTACACGCTTACTGTAGCTTTATAAGGGTAAATCTGATTCTCTGCATTGCCTGCAATAGCCAAGATATTCACAGCCTCTGTTCAGATTCCCTAATGGCTCCGAGTTCTTATTTTTTCCACAAATAACAACATACTATGGAAAAATTTCAAAAGTCGGTAGAAAATACTGCAATGATCACCATGATCACTTAGCAAGTAACATGAAAGGAAAAGGTAAGCTACCTAAAAGGTTAGGTGATAAGCATCTAAAGCTTCCAAATTCAATCTTTTAATTTGCATATCTTTTAGAATTTATGTTTATTAGACCTCTTTGAAGTTAGTATTAAATAAAAATGTTCGTTCACCATCTAAACTGAGGCCCTTCTACTATTTTCCAGATTTAGGCAGACAAGAATATGAAGTCTGTCTAAACCACCAGGATGAATCAGGAAAGTCATGGCAGTACCTCAAGCAAAGATGATGACAATAGGACAATCTATCATTTGTGTATCATCCTAGTAGGTGGACCAATCATCTGGGATGTATCTAGTCCTATTTATGGCAAAGATGATTGAATCTCCCATTCCTGCATTCCAGGAAAATGCCATGATCACCAGACAAATATCTCAAAGCAGAACATTTTTTCAGTCCCTTTTCAAAAACTAAATCACTGTGCAGCAAATCTGAAGTCACATGGAGAACTGAGGATAGATTGTTCAAGCTCAGTAGTTGACACTCCTCAGGGAACAGAACAGAGGATACAGACCTCTCTTCATGAAACATAGATATATTTTTATATTGACATTGGACAAAAAAAGTCTGAAGAAATTTAATTTTCTTCTGGAGATACCGAATCTGACTGCAAAGCCACCGGTGACAGAAATTTCAACATCCTGGTGGAGGTCTGGATAGGTACCCACTGTTGTGGCTGGATAGTAAAGTTGGCACATTCGCTCATGTCCTTGTGAAAAATGCAGTCATTAGCTTGTACCTGATCTTTCCCATGCTACCTCTATTATTATAAGAGCTAAGAATCAGTCTTCCCATAACCCTGAAAACTTTCTTTTACTGTTTACACATTTGACATTGCTGCAGTACAAAATATCTCAGTTTTTATATATCTCAGACTAGAACTATTCTAAGAATTGTTCTGTAAGGGAAAATTCTCAGGACTTCTTGAAGAAAAAGGAAAAGGAACAAAAAGGAAAATAATAAAAGAGAGAAGAATTTTTTTTTTTTTAAAGTAAATGCATTAGAAGGTACAGATGCTACCTTTAAAATCCCTGGTCCAGAAAAGTACAACATCCTCCACAAATTAGGACATGGACTTTCAAACATTTTATGCCCTTTATGTAGGGGTAGACTGGTGTATTTCACACGAGTAATGGATTTAATGCACTTTGTTTTTACTTCAGTGGCAACTTTAGAATTCTTTTGTAAGTGCAAAGGGGGAAGAATAGCAGTGTTGCCTGAAAAAAGCTAACTAGGTATCAATCAGCAATTGTTGATGGCCCAAAGGCATGGGAACTACATAACAAAGACTGGCAAACTCTATAGATTTTGGCCTCGAATAATTTAATCTGCAGTATTGCAATCAGAAGCTGATGTGGCTGGAAACTAACCTGGCAAAAATGATGCCTATTTTGCATCCCAGACATTTCCAGAAGCACTTAGTGCCTGACCAAAATAGAAATCAGACATATACAGACAGTGTGAGAGAGGGGAGAATAGGAATGGGACAGTCTGGCTTTAGATTGGTTTAGAGTACCATAAAGCTGCTCCATCAGTTGAAAATAAAGGTCTTATTGCATATGTTGTTGATTGATTTTACTGTCCCACCCTTGCCTGGCTTTATGGGGATTAAGGATCAGCCAGTTTTATTTACTTCCAGTCTCTCGTTTCATCCATGCCCAAGCTTTGGGCTATCACTTTCCTATGACATTGCAAACTGAATTGTTTTTCTGTACACCTCTGCATGCTCATATGCAAGTGACCAGGAGGAGTAGCTGCAAACAAAACCTCGTGGACAGGAGTTAACTAAAACCAAACCTGGCAACTTGATTTTTAAGTCTGCCCCAAGGCAAAAAACCCATGTGAAGATAAAATGTTGCTGAGTATTTCTTTTCCAAATGGTTAATAAAAATATAGCAGGGCAATACTGGAAAACAGAAATGTCTGCTATGTGTCTACCTTTCACAGATTTTCAATAACACTTAACAGCTTAATATCTTTTTTGCCTTTGAAACTGTTAAAAAAATACTGTTAGACTTTTCATAAGTCTGTCACTTCCTGGGCCACCTCAACCTAGATCAATACACTCCTGTTAAGTGTTATTATGCACTGTTCACAGGTCCTCCATCAGTATCTTGTTGAAATGACAGTTTTCAATATGACAGGCCTTTCTGAATTAATTTTCAAGTATGGTTTTTAGATATAATGTGTCAAATGTTATTATAAAATTCCCTGAACTAAAACACCTTTTTCATTTTCTGTATTTACTGCTTGGTTTTTTTCAGTCCAAGAATTCTAACTTGCATTGCACGATTTAATAAAAATCTTTGGGGATATTCTTAAAGGGGAAGTGTTCCAAAATAGATATACATGTACATCAACTTCAGCTTCTAACATTTGTGTCATGAATATTTTCTCTGCAAAATGAGTGTGTAAGAATTTTAGCATTTTAAATTCTTGGTGTTGATATGACATACCACTTTCCAGCCTTCATAAGTTTACATTACATGCTCACAAAAAAAGAAACCATGTTTTAAACTATATACCAAGTTCTGCATTGGTCTTTCCAGCTTTCTCCCTTGTTTGTGTTATCTAATCTATTTTTCTTCCACATGTACAATGTAGCCTATAGTCCTCTTCAGTTCAATCATATGGCACTCAGCATCTATTGAACTTCTTCTTAAAGTGTATTGTGCTACTTAGCACAAGAAAATGCACCAGTAATCTCCAGGTTTGTTCCCTCTTTGCAGTCACTTATTAAATTAAAATTGATTTTCCCATATTCTTGCAAGAAATCAGAACCGTCAGACAATATCAATCTATTATGAAGCATATATGGTAGGAGTGGGCAGCACTGTCTCAAATTGTCTGATTTAGCAGATGAGGAATGAGATTTAGTTGCTTAACATAGACAGTAAGTGAACCAGCACCTTCTGCTTGACTTCCAGCTGTCACCCCACAAGGGCACTGCTCTGTAGGTCCTATGTTACAGATGCTCACTCTGTACAAGATGCCAACAATACCCTTAAGTACCTGAATGCACTAAAATGATAAGATGAGGAAACTAAATCACATTTAGAATGTCTATCTATTATGCTAAGAATTATCAAAACACAGATAGCCCCAATATTACTATTACTAATAGGAGTTTGATTTATCTGTTGCTTTTAGTCCATCTTAGTACTAATTCTTAACATGCTTATTTCTTAGACCAGTTAGATCAGTATTTGGAGAGGTTTATTTAAATGAAAATGGTGACCAGGGTGTTAAACAATAATAAAAAATCTAGTGTCTAGTATCTAGGTTCTTCACATATACTCTGATGGGCCTGCAAATTTTCCAGGCAGATACCTGAACCATACAATATAGGTGTGAATTTTCTATGCCCTGAGCCTTGAATTCTTAAATTTAGGCTATTTTTTTGTTTGTTTTGGGAAGATGAAAGAGAATCCTAGCCCCTTATAAAAACATAATTTTTACTAGTGTCCTGGAAAATGATGCAATTTAGAAAAAATCTCAACTGAAAGTATTTTCTTTTTATCAGGACCATTTTAACAATTTAGGCATTCCTTAAAATGCAGCTTTTAAAGTCTTGAACACTTCAACATTCTTGAAGTATCCACAATTTATTGTGTGAGTTCACATTATGATGTAGTTGTATGATGTAGTAAATGAACTTGCTGAGTTACGGATGTGGTTTTATTTACATTTCAGAATTCAGGTTTCAAAGTATAGGGGGGAAAAAAACAACAAAGGTTTTGATTGGTGTTTTTACTGAAAACATAATTTATTCCACAAACCCATGAAATAGATGATTGAAAATTATTGTTATTATTGCCTTGGGTACAAACAGCTTTTTTTTACTTACTGAAAGTGACAGTTCAAGCTTCAAATGGATAAAAATGTAGCTCATTTTATGGTACAATAACTGCTTTTAAATATAGATTAATCTATATAAAAAAGAAAACTCATAGTTCATAATTACTCAGAAACTAGTTTTACTTAGATTCACTGAATCTAAGTTAGTATACTAAAATTGGACTGAATGCTAGAACACCCAACACGAATATGGGTTAAGTAATAAGAATTCTAAAAGAAAATGCATCTCTAGAAGTCTTATCTATTTAAAAATCCTATTTATATATTTGCACTGTAATTGCAATATCTTTGAAATAGCCCATAAAGAAATGGATTCCAAGGATTTATTTAAGATGTTAACAAATTATGATTTCACTTAGCATGCCATTTTATTACAAGCTATTTTTGCCTAAATTTTGGTCTCTTTTCAGGCAGTGTGGATCCCCGAATATCAACAGAACCACTATTCAGTATTCACAGCAGAGAAAGGTGGCTAATCTCTTTAAGGTGGTTCTTTAAGTATCCAGATCCTGACAGCTCCTTTCAACCTAAAGTCTACAAAAATCACAAAATCTTTGCTAGCATTTTGGCTTAGGACTTAAAGCTCAGTTATTTGACGTGAAGAAGTGTATTTTGATAAGGATAATGGAAAATAGAATGTGCAGGTTTCAGCACATTGGTATGACAAAGAAGCGCACAGCTTTGAAAAGACTGTATTAGTTGAAGCATTACTAATATGCAAGAGAACCTGTGTATTTTGAAGGAATAGTACAGCCCCTTCATGAGATGCTTTAGCTTCATGAGAATTTTATTTCTATTTAGATTTCTCTGGGCACGTAGTCCTTAAGACATGGGGCCGCAAAGGCCATCCTACTACTCTGCTTGTAAGCTGTCTAAAGGGACTGTTCTCTAACACAGGAATTAGAAATATGATATTTAACTTTTCTGAGAATTACGACATCCAACTCCCATACTACCTTGCTTGGAAATTTACAGAGAAGAATCTAGTTCCAACACTGTCAGTGATGACACATTTGTAGATTAGGGTACCTTTTGTAAACAATGAGAGTAGTGGAAACTGCTCAAAGCATTAAAATATCTTGTAAGCCATGGAAATAAATAGGCTGAATCTAGGCCTTGTAGTACACATCTATAGAGTGGTCATTGAAGCACATGGCTAAACAATGTGAAGAACTGGTATTTTCTCTCAAAATTTATGTTAGCACTACTGCGAAGAACATCAAATTAATACAAAATTATTAAAAAGGCTCAGTTTAAGCACTGTAAAATGACTATGACATTGTATAGATACGCTGTTACATTAGAATGAGATGTTAATTAAAAGTAAACTAATTCTGCCAGTTCATCTGTACAGTCACAGATGCAGATATCATGAATGTTTGATCTCAATAAAGATATTCTGTGTTCATGTTCTACCCTTTCTCAGTTTGGTGTGTACATATGAAAGATAGAACACATCAGTATTTTAACATATAAAAGTTATTTCTGGCTAACTTCCAGTTATGTGATGTGGTCTCGGAAAATCTTAATCAAATATCAGTTTCAGAAGCAAACTACTGAGACCTGAGTTAGTTTTAAAGGATTTTGTGATGCATAATGCTTGGTGAATCAATGGTCTCAGAGCTCACAAAACTGGCTGTCAGAAGGACTTAAGAGTGCAAAAAATCTTAGTGGAAATAAAGACAGAGGTTTTCACAAACCAGATTTCTAGGCAACAAACTAGGAATTAATTATCTGAGCATGACCTGAAATAGTTAATGATCTATTTCACCACAAAAGTGTATTTGTAAGAGCCCTTTTTGCTGCTGTTAAGATCTCTCACAAGACAGTGGCAGGCATGCCATCATTAAGAGGAAAAAGGACAGACAGAGAAGATAAAGGGACTCAAAATGTGTAAGTTCATGGACTTAAAAACAAATATAGTCACATAGGTTAAATATAGCCAAAGATCTTGATTCTCTAACAGTTGAAACAATGAAAAAATCAGGATCCTAATTTCCTTCTTGTTTCTAAAAGCTAGTACTTGGATTGGAGTGAGGGGATACCTCAGCCTGCTGAAAAGTGTCCTCTGTAATCTTGGTGCATATGTAGTGTTCCTGTTACAATTGGGACAGTGAAGGAACTTAGGAGATGAATTGCTGACAGACCTATAGGGTGGACACTGAAGCACAGGGCTATGATGTGTAAAGAATTGGTGTTGTATCTGTTTCATAAGTTGACCACTTCTGACAAAGGGGAAGGATGAAAATTAATTTGGCATGGCATGCATGCAACATTTCACTGCTCTAATCTGGTGCTGCCTGAAAGCTTGTTTTGGTAGGTATTGTATCCTGGAGTGACACAGAACTAGAACTGGCAGGATGTCAAAATACTTCCAAAACCTGCTTAACCAAATGAAATCTGCTGAGCCGTGGAGATGCAAAATGCACATTTAGAAACACTCGGAGCTGGAATGTAAGTGAGGCTAAATACAGGAATACCAGTGATATGTGAATGCCTAACAACAGGAATATTACCAATAAGGACATTTATACATAACAGTATTTCTATTTCTAAGTTAATCTGAATTGTTAAATCTCTTAAAATGTAAAGTCAGGACTCCCAAATTCACTGACATATGAAGCTAAGCATTGTTAATCTTATTTTTACTGCTGGGGAAACTGAGGCAGAGAGGTTCAGTGACTTACCCAAGGCCACAGAGGGAGTCACTGTCAGAGCCAGGATTAGAGCTCAGGAGTTTCTGGCTCCCAGTTCCCAAGCTCAGACCACTAGACCATGGCCTCAGGATATTTCCAGCTGATCTTCAGTCTAAAAAAAAGTAAATTCTCAAGTATGTTACAAATATGTAACATATATATATAGATATATATATATGTATATGTATATGTGTATACATATGTATAAATATATATATATATATTTCTTTTTACCTGAATATAATGGTATGAGTGAAAACATATTGCTCATAAGCCAGTGCGGAAAATCAAACCAGTATATTTTATCTGAGTTACCTTAATCATACATATGTGTATGATAAAGCTCTACTGAAGAAAGATATGATTTAAATTACAGCCAATACAAATATGTATTGTATTTTTCAGGGTAAGGAACAAATTGCTTTTCCAACCCAGCCAGCAGGTGAGGGATGATAAGTTGCTCTGTGTGTAAGTAAACTCTATTAAAAAGTCAGGTCCCTTGGTGAAGTTAGATCCTTAGTAAATTTTACTAGCTAAGCACTGAGCTCCATGTCAGAGTAATTACACCTTTTATCCACTGTGAGCTCTCTCTTAGCTTGTCCATATTCCTTAATTTCCCACTTCAGCTAATTTAGCAGTAAAATCGCAAAGGTTTCAAAGGTTAGCTACCGAGGAACTGGCGCATGAATGTTCTGTTAAGCTCCATGCACTGAAATGGCATTATGTAGAAGAAGGAATTAATTAAGTAACAATTAGGTAGAGATGGATCATTGACAACATATATACACTTGGGTGCTAAAAATTAATCACCCCAGTAAAAACAATACATTGTGCATCTTCTCATCTGTACACGAGCAAGTTTTGCATTTGAAATATAACATGGAAAGGCCCTTCAGCAACTTCTTTAAAAAAGAGGTATATCTTCTGGCATTATTACAACTGAATAAAATATTTTTAAAAAATCATATAATTCTAATATTTAATAAATAACTGAAAAAGTAATGAGGATAGCAAAAGGAGAAGAAATTTTTGAAGGCAGGAGATTCTAGTGACTGTAAGGACATTTGTTACATGAAAGTACTTAGTATGTTAAAATTGCTAACAATTGTGTAGTGTTCTCTTGCTATCTTCTTTTACAAGTTGCCATATTGTTTCCTTGTATTGACAGTCTGCCTCTTAATACATAGATTGGCAGTTAGCCCAGTCAGTCCTCAATTCTAAAAGCCTCTTAGCAGATGAAAAATCTTTGGTTCATTCACACCTTGTAGAAAGAACAACAGGGCAGAAGTGACATCCAGATCCATTTAGAGTATACTTTGAGTCTGATTTTCCTCTGCCTTGCACCTTGTGTATTCATTTATAGCTTTTCAAAGTGAGCACAAAATGGATATAAAACACAGCACTCATGTGAGGAGAGAATTTTGATTTGGTTGCATTATTTCCAGAGGTGATCACAAAAAGTGCCAGCCAGTTGAAAAATCTGGCTCTGCATAGAATGTGTAAACAATTTTGACACAAAATATAAAGTAAAAGGCAGCAGCCCTTTCCAAACATTTTACAGAAATTGCACTTTTTTTTTGCAACAATGGATGTATTCACTTGCTGTTTGCTTGGAATTTACATAGAAAAAATACTAAATGTTTGTCTTATCTACAGAAAACAAATCCTATTTCTTTCTTTCTTTTGAGAACCATATTTAACTATGAGTCCTAAAGTATATTCTCGCTTAAAAGGGAGTTCATGTCATCTACAAGATCTCTACACATCCTAACTTTCCACATGCTACTTCTAAACCCAGTACTTAAAGAGTTGCATTTCTACAAAACCTCCTGGCATCAATGTGAACACCTGGTGTTATAACAACTGGTCTCAGTCCATCAGAGTTCAACACTGTTCTGACTTTAGTATGGGTGACAAATTATTGTCAGCATTTATCAAACAGAGATATCTCTGCTATATGATCTACTATCAGTATGAAAAGTCAAGACCGACTGCCAAAAGTATCTTTAAGATGCAAGCTATATCAGCAGGAAAGGGCTGCTGATATTATATTAATGAATGTGTTTTAACAAAAATTATAGTTAAAAAAATGAAGGATCTAATCTGGCTGTTGCTGGACATGTGGTCAAAAATTATTTCTACTTAAGAACAGAGTATAGTAACTAATTCAGTATGTCTGGACATTTTTTTCCCCATACTACCTGGTAGTCATTTTTCTGGCCCTTCCAGTCAGAAGTCCTTTCTAGTACACTTAAATACCATGACAGCATGATATGCATGGCAACTCGTGTGCTGCTTAGAGCAGAAATAGCAGCTATTGCATTAGCAGCTGTTGATCTGAGAATGTTGCTACAGTAAATAATGCCTCTTAGTGTTTCTATTTTTTTTTTTCTTTTAATCACAGTCATGCATTTCATAGAGTCATCTTATGACACAGTTTCCAAATCTACTACCATAGTCCAAAGCTTACTCTTCAACCAAATAGCTAACTTTTTTTTTTCTTTCTTAATTTTTAATATGTTACTAATACTGTATTATAGGCTAGAGTTTATTGCAGAGCTTTATATTTGTTTTTCTTTTTTCCCTTTCCCCCTTTTGCATTCAGAGCTTCTGTAAGTATTCTGAGTTGCTAGTCTGGCTTGACTGGAAAGTACTGCGTGTTTGTTGTGTGTCTGCATGTGTGATACCAACTGTTCAAAACTGCTTGATGTTAGATGAGGGCTTATGCTCAGAGCTGTTCTACAGTTGTCTCTCTGGCAAAATCTTTCCTTACCAATGACAATGATGTATCTGTGTGGAGAGAGTCTGTTTTACAATATTACTCTTGCTGTGGTCTTAATTTTACTGATGGGGCATGATTATGATTTCATTTGCATTAATCAAATTCATGAGTCATTCCATTCATGTCAATAGCATTAAAGAGCTATAGAGACAAGTAAGAGTTCAGAATCAGGCTTCTGGTGTTCAATCTGAAAGCATATCTGAATCACTTCATTGAAGACAGAAACTGAAGGATAGATCCTCTGCTTACTTTGCATTACTCAGTCATGCCATTAGCATTAAACATCAAATAAAGAGCTAAAATGACAGCTGGCAATGTGTCACAGTACATGGGTTTTCCGTTTACCTCAGATACAGAAAATATCCCTGAATTAGCAACATTTAAGACTATATTTCAAGTATGACAAAGTTATGGTATTAGAGCTCCTTGCCCTTGCTTGAATGTTGGCATTAATGCCTAAAAAACTTTTTCCTTTCCCTTGTTTTTTTATGTCACTCTTACATAACTTGAATGCAAAAGATTTACATAACTTGAATGCAAAAGATCTAATGGCAAACTATATTTAAGTAAGACCTCAGAGACGAGTTAAGTTTTATAGCCCTGTCCACAAGGAATATTATATCTGTTAAATAAAGAAGCATAAAAACAGTGATCAGAATTAATAAAATTTGCTTTGTAGGCATCTTATAAAGCATTATCAAATCTCTATTTTTTGGAAAAAAGTAAATCATGTTAATTTTCTAAATACAGTCATTCTAAAACAATAAAAGATTTTGTACTGCTGTCTTGTCTCCTGCTCAGACAGAGAAATTGTGCAGGGGATGATGGGCATTAATTTAGTCCTTACTGATAAGTACTTTTAAGACTAAATATTCTTGAAATTGCACTTATTTAAATTACACTCAAGCTCCCTGTAAATCTAAAAAAAGATTATAAGGAGGGGAAATAATTTCAAGAGGCCTAGCAAGCTATCAGAAAATTGGTCTATTATATCTCTTCAGCTTTTTTCCATTTTTTAAGTCAAAGAATTGCTGGCATTTGAGAACATTTCCCAGAAATCTGTGTGGTACATTTTAGGCTCTAGAAACTACTGTCGTATATACTTTCAGCTTCACTACAAGCGTATGCTCCAAGACACCTAATCAAAGAACTGAGGGATTTATCAACAAACCAGGGACAAAGGAAGCTGAGAAAAGGGATCTTCTGTAGGTATCACTGAAAACTAAAGATCTGTCTGTGCAACTTGTTTTTCCAGTATAGCTGGAATTGCAAAAATATTTTCTTCTGAACTCCCAGTGAAAGCTTTCTTCTCAGCCTGTTAGACCACACATTGAGTTTTACACCCTTCACTACCACAGCATAAGAAAGTTTGTGTATGTTGAAACAATAAGATTACTGTCTTCAAGCTGGATATAAATGTTAGTTAAGCCAAAGAAAATCTTGATATAATATCTACTCTCAGTAACCATGGGAATTACACATTTTCCTTTGTTACCTTTTCCAATGTTGTACTTTGTGATAATATTGCTGTGTATTTCAGCATGCACACTCAGGCACATAGATCAATTATGAGGCAATAAACTTTACATAAAAGTGCTGAAAAACAAATAAAAATCTCACTTGTTGGTTTTCAACAAACTGAAGTGAATAAGAAATTGAAGTATAGAACAGAGAAGCGACCTACCGTGGTTGTCTTTATCCGTCCTCCTGGTTGTGTACAGGTCCAGCCTGATTTATTGATTAGCAAATCACAGCCTTCTCCTTCTAAACATGGAAGCATTTCACACCACTGTTTTGTTTTGATAATTCGTGCTATGAAACAGAAAAGGAAGAAGAAAAAAACAAAACCAAAAACAATTGGCAAAGAGAATTCACATTTCACTTATCTCTGAACACTTTCATTTGAGTTGTCTATTTTCATTATCTGAAAATTTAGCAATAGTTCATGATGTAGACATCCCTTGGCAATTTACAAAATTATTTATAACACCTGCTGTGCCAACAAATTTAATTTCAAACTTAAAAACTAACAAAAAAAACCCAAAAGACAGCTTTATTATAAATCAAAAGAACATAGAAACTAGTTATTTTTCTAATTTCATGCTCCTTCCAATCAAGGAAACATTGTTGGGGGGGCTAATAATTAAAAAATTACTATCCTAACTAATGATTTTGGTGTCCCACAACTGAGATCCATTGTGTCAGACTCTCTACAAACCTGAGCAGACTGTCCTTATCCTAAAGTGCTTACACTGTAAAAAGACATGAGACATGAGGGGAAAGAGAAAAGCTATAATAAACAGTTAGAGGGGTCGGTACAATGACAGCTATTGTGAAACTCTGTGATACTTGCAATGGTAGGGGTATAGTCAAGGGCAGAAACTAGGAACATAAAGAAGGACAGGTGTTGAATGAAGCAAAGGTTGAGAAATCATGGAAGAGACAATAAGCTGAGGAAAAAGACAGGGACAAACAGCCTATTACTGCAAGGGAAAAGAAGTCTAGTTAGGAAGGTTTCTAACAGAAAGCTGGTGTGATACGTGTTTTGTGTCTACTCTTAATGCTTGTGTCTCTGGCAAGCCAGTTCTGCAAAATTTCTGCAAGGTCATACACAGCATGTAGTCTTGAAACAGCAAAGCCCTGACTGCAATAAAGTAAAAGCAAAGGAGTTGTAAGGAGAAATTTTTCCTCAAGGTAGGGAGAGAAGGGGCTTTAATACCTGTAGGCTTCTTTCTGGACTATAATACTACTTCTTTTGAGTTCACCTTTGTAGTACCTGGGTTCCTTCTCATAGAATAGCAAACAATATTACTAATATCTGGCATTTAGTTATTCTTTCACTCTTCACTGAAGACAATATTATAGAGTGGAGTGTTTAGGATACTTTTCATAAAATACATGTACAGAGAGACACTCACTTGCACAGTGCCATATTCTCATGCTAAACAAGGTAAGGTCTCCTAAATTAAATTTTGCCCAAACTGTAAGACTTGCAGTCTGCAGAAAATGGTTTTCAGTTCCTCCAGGGATCATCTCACCAATTCTTGGCTGGACTATAAGAAAGCTTCACCACTTGAATTTATACATAAGTGTCTTAGCATTCAAGACCACAACTTGTTCCACATAGAGGGACACAGATCATACCTTCCTCTATGTTGATGTGTGACACCAATTCACATAATACACCTTCAATAATCATAAGCCCAGCAAAAAGAGAACTACAGGAGAAATAGTTAGTGAAAGAAGAATACAAGAAGCTTATGCTGTATCAGATTAATTTGGAGTCCAAGGATATTAAAAGTAGGCATTTATTCCAGTGGCAGCTGCATCATTATGCTCACTTGAACATGTGATTCAATCTATCTGGAACTACTTAAGAATACAATTCCCAATGCCACTGGATCATAGCAAGAAATAGAAGTACAATTTTAATAAAACCCTTTCCGATATTTTGACAGAAAACAACTTGTGTTCTCAGCTTTGGTATAGTTGTTGGTAAGCTCTAGCAATGTAACAAAACCTGATTTCTTTCAGTGGAAGCTCAATCTGAAATTCATATTAATATTATAATTTTAAAACCTCTTTAGCACCTAAATGTCTACATAGGAGTTTGCACTGTTCATTAGACAATATATAAATCAATGGTGAAATGATTCATAGCTACAGTTTTTTGAAGCAACTCTGCTAGGTTTTGATAGCATGATACACAGAAGTGTGGATTCTAGTTGGGTACCAGAGGTACTGCTCTACTTAGAATTGGATAATATCAGTTTTTGAGACTAAGCTCCTGTGTGTAACAGATAATAGCCTCATCCTTTCTCAGGCTTAACAGAAAAAGCCCATGTCCTGGGTTGTGCTGAATTGTACCTCCATTTGTCTGTTTAGCTCAGAAATAAGTTTTGCACCTTTAGAACTGGATCTGAGAGTGAAGGAGAAGTGATGGAATGTCTGAGCCAATTGTTTTCTAAACACAAAGATCAGAGTTTTCAGCTTTACTTCACACACGGCCTGTGTTGTCTGCAGTGTGGATGGCGAAAGAGAGCTCTCCTTTGCTTTTCGTTAGTTTTTTTGGCTAGCTGAGGCAGAGAAGTTCTCCGGACTGTGTTTTGTTTTTCCTTTTTCTTGGAACTGTTTGAACCTGCTCTGGTTAAACACCCAAAGGGCCCCAGGAGCTCCCCCCTGTGTCCCACTGGGCCTGGCCTGGGCCCGGCCTTTCCCAGCCCTGAGGGACCGACAGCAACTGAGCCGAGCTACAGCCACGGGAGAGACTTTCTGAATTTGGCATCTCTGCGGAGTGCTGAGAGGTTTTGTTGTTCAGTGTTGTTCATTTGTTGTGCTGGGGAGTGCTTTGACTGTTAAATAAACAACTTTTTTCCACTTTCCTCCAAGGAAATTTTTCTTTCCCGAACCAGTTGGGGGGAGGACCCATTCAGATTTGCTTTCTAGAGGGATCCCATCTGGACCTTTCTTCCCAAATTTGCCCTAAACCAGGACAGCTCAGTAAAATGTTAACAGCAAATCTGACCTACTTGCATGCATATCTTTCTCTAGTTTGCATATCAAAATGGCTATTTCTATAAATGCTTCAACCATATGAAGGATCATTAAAAGACTGAATAGTAAGCTAAACTCAGAAATATCCACTAGATTGCCTTTACTATCTCAGCTAGGAGGTTTTCCTGGAAACATGACTTGAAGAAATCCTATAAAAAAAGTATCTCTGAATTACTCTCAGTGCTTGCTGTTGGTATTATCACAAATTCGTGGGGTTTTTGCTCTGGGTATTGGCTGTATCCACACAAACTTAAAACACACCAAAGGTATTTTACAAAACATAAAGTCTAAAACATTTCTATGCTGTGTATAGACCAGCAGTTAGGCCTTGAGAATCAATTTCTTTTGTAGGGAAAAGTTAGCCAGCACACACGGTTTAAAGCTAATCAGTATCAAAACTGTGCCTCCTCAGCCCCACGCCCTCTTCCAGCTCTGCTTCCCCCCAGATCTCTTCTCCGTTACTGGTTTTCATGGCCCTTTAATTCTGCTTCTCCACCCACTCATGGCTTTGTTTCAGGAGCCTCACCAACACACAGACTCTCACATACAATTCCACAAGGAGGCCCTGTTCTTGTCTGCAGGACTACATCTATTTTTTCATTTTCAGTTTGCACATTATGTCACAGTATGAGAGTGAAGCTCAATGCATAACAAAAGAAGGGAGCAAAATATACAACAGTTTTTATCAGCAAAATATCAAAGAATTTTCATCAGCAGTTGAAACTGAGTTACACTAGTCCAAAGCAAAGGAATATAGTGTATTTCCTGAGGCAGTGTAGTTGCCTTTTTACTGTGTATATTCACCAGGGGTGTAATTCAGCCCTCTGCAGACAAGAGAGCAAAGAGCCTATCAGCTTCTTCAAATCCACTCCAAGCTCCATTATAAAGAATTAAGTGGCACTTAAATGATACACAGGCTTTGTGCAGAGCTTCTGCAATGAACTGAATTTCAGCTTTAGAGTCTGTGCTGACACTACCTAGCATGGCCTAAGAAGGGCTGTGCCTCTTCACTGAAACTGGAGTTAATAGGAGCTGACGTTGCTCGGCACATGGTAGAATTGCTTTCCCAGGTAGTGCCATTTGAACTGGAGAACAAATGGATTCTATCCAAGGGATTTTCATGCAAACAGCTTCAAGGCATTGGATGCAAGCAAATGTTGTATCAACATAATGACCAGCTACCCACCAATGTGATCTTAACTGTTTTGTGCAACAGAGAAACTTGCAATCAATTTCCAGTTATTAGTAGAAAAAGTGTCCATTCACAATCAGTATAGACTAATTTAAGATTGCTCACCTGAGTGGTGTTTCAGAACATCACAGATTGTTTAGTGCTAAATACTGCAACTCGACAAGCTTTGTCAATAAGCCTCTTGCCTGATTTAATACTATACTTATATTTCCTATGGAAAATCA
This sequence comes from Thryothorus ludovicianus, assembly GCA_013397245.1. Lineage (NCBI taxonomy): Eukaryota > Metazoa > Chordata > Aves > Passeriformes > Certhiidae > Thryothorus > Thryothorus ludovicianus. The sequence continues at coordinate 62,236 of VZTB01005217.1, forward strand.
GGTATATTTTCTAGATATTTTTTTCCCAAATTCACCCTGCACTCAGGGAGTTATCAATCTCTGCATCTCTAGTCAATCTTGTAACTGAAAATCATCAACTGTTTGTGATAGTAAAAAACTGAGATAAGTCTTGTTCAGCAACAGTAAAAATAAAATTTAAAAAAAGTAAAATTTACAGCCATCTAAAATATGGTAAATTAAAACAGATTGTTACAGTTTGTTGTCTTTTTTTTAATGTTGAAGAATTAATTAAGAAATAAAAGTAAAAACGTAGTTTATTTTCATTGAATAAGAATATTGATTGAAAGAATTTGGATACTTACACAATTTCAGAAACATACTTCTATGCATATAAGGTGGTGTGCAAAGTGAATATTTATATATTTTTATATATTTATAAAGTATGATCAAAACCATGATGCAAAAAAAAAAAAAGTGACAGAGAAGATACATTGAAGTAGGGACTAAGGAAAATTTCTCCCAAGCAGAACACAACATATTGAAACGTACTTATTAAATGAGAACTTAGCTCACCTAAACTTTTTACAGAATGATATTCTTCTCCAGGCTACTTTTTTTTTCAATTGTAATTTTTAGCATTTAATGCAAGCTGCAACATACTCATTGGAGTAAATATTTCCTCTCTGACTTACATATATTATTTCACTGTGGCTTTCCTTGAACTTTGAAGGAAGATAATCAGCATAGTGGATTCCCAGGTTCAGAAATGCCTCTGGCTCCACCACTTTAGAAGTGTATAGACAAACACATTCATCTTAGTGTATTTTGCTTGCCCTGTTAACACTGAATAGGATCACATCTTTTATAATTATTCATCCCCAAATGATCCCAAAGGGTTTCATCTTCCCACTCATCTCTTAGCCTTTTAAAAATTTTATCTGATTTTTTTCCTTTTTTTCAACTCTACCTTTTTGCTCTGACCATTTCCCTCCTCTGCCTGATTCACACTATCACCTCTACCTAATATACACTATCTACCCATCAAAGATCCCCAAACATCTTGCAGAACTGTCTTTGTTTAGCTAGTTTTACCTATGACTGGTAAATGCTGTTCATTGTCCCCATTGTGCACAGGGGTTAATAATTTTGACCAAGGTCACACAAGAATTTGTTGCACAGCTGGAAACAAAACCTCTGAATTCTTAGTGATCACTAGACTGGAGACCTCTCTGTGTCCCTTCTTCCTTCAGAGAGAGAGTGTACTTTAATACGTATACATAAAAAAATTAAACAACAATAAAAATATACAAAGTAATATGCTTTCAAAAACATACATCAGTTAAATTGCAGCAGCAGGAAAGAGGCCATCAGAAAGACAAACTAAATCACACCATACTAAGACACTGCAATCATGAACAGTCTTTAGAGCAGCAATTGACTCTAATAGTGTAAAAGCCCCAAATGTCAATCTATTTTACAACAAGGAAACATCTAAGCTTGGATACCTTTTACAGCAGTCATTCTGCTTCCCTAAAAAGAATTTAAGCACTGCTAATTCACAAAGAGTTAGATTGTCTCAATTATTTATAGGGCATCTAGACCAAAGACTATTTAGTTCTAAGAACAGCAATATAGCAATGTCTAGACACCTATTTTATCATTTAGCTCTTGCTGTCAAGACTGGGAGGAGTGCTTTAGCCGAGGTTAGGAAATATAAGGGAAAAAGTGATCTCCTGTGGGCTACAGAGAAGCTACAAATTGAGACCAGGTAACTAGATCATGAGTAAAAGATTGAATGACAGGGCAGAGGCTTTTCCTGCAGCTCATCCAATCTTAGTTCCACTGAGGGATAAAACTTATTGCAACCCCTGGGCTGAGAAAATACCGTCAGTGTTCACCTATACCCTGAAAAAGAATGAAAATCTGTCTTTATCAGAAATGATGCAGATTGTGCCTTGTAGAACATGTATTTAGGAGGAGCAGGATAATACCTAGGAGACAATCTCCAAAATATGCAGTCATCTGTATTATCCCATACAAAGACTCCCTAAGGGACACCACTGCCAGTTACGTGAGTAGTCCCTAAGAATTTAGCTGAATTAGCTGGCATACAAAGTTATTGGATTAAAATGAGTGAATTCAGGAAATTTAGTAAAACACTGATGCAAAATCTGCTTGCAAATACTTTGAAAAAGTAAAACCAAATTTAAACTACTGCATTTAGAAAGGCATCCATGTATTTCTCCAATTTTTTGACATACTCAGTGTTTTGTTGTATCTTTAAAAGACTCTGTGAAATAAATATATACTGACAGCTTAAAAATAATTACACAAACAAAACCTAAAGTATAATCCAGACTCTAGGAGCACTCTCAAGAAATTCAACAGCTCTTATCTTTTTTCCTGTTTGTGTCTCCAAATAAAAGAATTTCCTCATTATGATACCCCAAACAATAAATAAACAATGAAAAGCATATGAGATTAAATGCAAAGGAACATGATACCTGACTTTTTTCAGTGTAGAAAGTAGAATGTATTTTTCTGGCCTCTCTCTTTTTAGTTCTTTGAAAACTTTAGTACTATGTGACTCACTGATACAGTGATAGTCACATTAGTCTACATCCAGATGTTCAAATATTTGTATGACAGAAGCATTATCCTAACATGGAAAGTGACCTACAAATCAGCTTCACTGTCAACTCATGTCTGTTTCCATTTTACTTTTCAAAGGGCAGTATTCTTTTCTAATTGCTCTCATTTGAGATTGTAACATATCTCTGCATATGTTCTCAACTCCTTAGCCTCTCACTAGCAAATATGCTCTCACTGGCAAAATTGCTTACTCAGAAAACTAATGCGGCAAATATAACACATATTTTCCAACTGCCTACAAAGCAGTTGAAAAGAAACAGAAAAAAAAGTAATTTACTATCATTTACTAAATTTCACAAGGTCACAACAACCCTGACAGTAATATTAAATGATGAATACTGATAAAATTTACATGTTGAATTTTATTTAGGGACAATACATGTGCCTCTAGTCTCTTTAAAACCAACCTTTTCCAAATAAATATTAAAATGTAGGTGCTTTGAATAGGCAACCTGGACTACAGCTTTGCCCAGGATTTCAGTACTTGCCTGAATTTCCATAGATGTACATATTCAATGGTTTTCAATCTATGAATGATCTTACTGCTTCATTGTCTGTGGGTAGTTGGCATTTGCTGTCTAATAAGAGATGCTAATGGAACACCTACCCCTAGAGAAAGTCTTTGACAGGACTCAGTGTTTTCTGTTTCTGTCTCCTGCTGTTCAGCTCTGCTGTATTCAATTAGTGTGCTGTAAGCAAAGTAAAAATTACTGAAAATCTGATCAGTGATATGCCAGCAAAGAACCCTTCAGAGACCGGGATTTCACCACATTTCACTTTGCTGCCAGAACACTGAGAACAGCAAATTTCACTGGAGAGGGACAGCAATTTCAGACCCAAAGAAGAGAATTTGAAAATCACAGTAAAGAATAGACAAGAAATGTTAAAATGGGAAGTAGTGGGAAAACAGATACTACCAAAAAACCACAAAAATTAGGACAAGAAAGGAAGGAAAAAAGAGGTAAAATCCCAGCCATATGTAGTAGCTACTGAAGCTAATGGGCAAGGTCAAAAACTTGAGCAACTTGTTCAGTGGAGTCATTACGACAATGTAGGTATGTGAAGGCAAAAGACCAGAACACTTTGGGTTTTCTTCTCTTAAGTACACAAGTTTCAGTTCTCCTGATGATACAAGCAGAAAACTACAAAGACCAGATTCACTATGGTTAAAAGTCAAATGAGAACTGACCAGACACTCACTGCCATCCCTACGCCATGCAAAGAATGCTGGGCAGCTGTGGAAGAGAGAGAAGGACCCTGAGAACTCTCCTAGCTATGAAACGTGTGAACGTACAAAAGTAGCTGTTGAAGACACAGTGAAGCAAGAATTGTAAGGAGGATGCCACAGTAATAATTAAACTTGCTCTAGGTTACATGATCAGAGTTTTCAGTGCCATAGAAACAAGCCAGGAATAAAAGATTATGAGACTGGAGTGATGGAAGGGTGGCAGGAAGGTTATAAATCAACCTCACAAAAGGCATTTAAACACAAACTGAACCTCAGAGCATAAATACTCATTGATATGGGTAACAAAGAATACCTAGACACTTCACCCTGTCTGCAGCTCCACATTTGACTGCACAGTATCTGATTCTGTGCACACAAAACACACAAATTACAACCAAGGATTAAGGTCCCTCTTGGGACTCTAGCTGTAGAGAGTTCATGTACCCAGTCTTACTGGGTACCTATAATGAACCCTGCACTTGCTTATTAAAGAAAAATATAAAAAGAAAGAGAAAAAAAGAAAAAAAGAAAATAAAACAAGAAGCACTCTCCATTTGACAATTGCTTTTGCATGGGCAAAGGAAAGAAAATCAGAATATGAGGTTTCATATTCCTGAGGACAGAAATCTGTTAGTCTTTAAACTTTTGACAGCTATTTCTGGGAATTTTAGTTAATGTTCTTCATGTGTATTGCAAAGACAGACATTTAGCTGAGTGGTTCTGCTGTGGCCCTCTTTGCTTTCCAAGTCTGGTGTCAGCATGCTCATTCCTGCTGTGACGTGGTGGTGACATTCTATTGTGTGCTGAAAGAGAGAATAATTCAGCTGTTCTCAAGTACAGTGGCCTTTGTCCACAACCAGAGCAATGGCAAACTGTCCTGCTTTTGTCATGTATGCATGAACAGAACATGGAAGCAAATTGAGTTGAAATGAGCTCCATGACTAGTGCAGAAACAGACTAAGCTGTAGCTGTGAGAGCAATTAAAAGTATTCGAAAAGGAATCACAGCAATGAAGCTTCACTTATCCCTTAGCCAAAGTGCTTTCCTCCTGTTCCACATGACATGATGCTGTGTTACAGTGAACACATATGCCTTTTGGGGTAAGCCTGTGACTTCTTGCTTTCATCAAATATTAAAAATAAACTACAATTATACTGGGGGTTTTTGACACAAATCAATGCCTCAAGAATGAAGATTAAGAAAAAAAATCAATAAAACTTGTGAAAAGTGAAAACAAAGAAAAAGGGAACAATTTTTATGATATCACTTTTCATATCTAGAATGCAATTAATATAAACACACATGATTCTTTTGAAACTTGTGTCAGTGACCCAGGAAACTTGCCATAGGGAACTGTGATGTTGAGCATTAGATAGCTTGGCCTTTCCTTATGACTTCTGCTTTCACTAGCCAATGTTTGACCAAAAGAGGATCAAAAGTCTTAAAATACAGCAAACATGTTAGTTTATATAACATGCATTGTATTGGAACGCTGTCCATGGGGAAGCCCTGTTTCAGGTGGATGTGTTATATCTCAAACACACAGTCAATCACTCATCTTGTCAGAAAGCAGTTTGATATTGTAGCTGAGCAGAATATGATTTTTGACTGTCAGGTTAGGTCATATGAATTTTTTTAAGGTAGCTTTTCATCTCTACAGAATTACCCTTACTGTTCCTTGCCCCAGAGTGTTATGAACTTACACAATTTTCTTAAATTTATACTTAATTTTGGCACTTGTTTGTCTCATTACTTAGTCAAGCTTTCTCTGTAGGTACATTAGAATTTTATAAGAATAAAAAAAAATACAAATGAGTGCCTTCTATTGACATTAGGTTCCTATTTTTAATTTATTTTTATAATGCACATAAATCTGGGACACAGATAACTTAAACAGACAATGCTTTAAAACTCAGCTAATGCATGGACATTTATACTTTGTGTACCTAATGCAAAAAAATTGATTTTCAAAGATGCTCTAGATTCTACCTCATAAAAATTATTAACACTACAGTTCAGAAAGAGCTCTATAACAGAAGTAGTCACTGATTAGAAGGAATAGTGTTTCTTGACCTAAGAGGCAATATTTGATGTATCAGAACACATTCAGCAAATCTATGAACAGCCCTCTCAGTATTGCTATCAGAAAATCCAACTTCAAATTTTTAAAATTATTTTTGTGAAATCAGACTAGAAAGACTGGCCACAAGGTGAAAAAGGGGAAATGCTGCCTCTCTCCTAGTGTAGGCAATGCATGTGCTCCCATGCTACAGTCACAGAGTTTGCAAGCAAGAGGCCTGTCCTCTGTCAAAAGCTGCACAGTGGAGGCTGGCTGGGACAAAGGACACAGTAAGAGCATAGACAATGTACTCTGGCTTAATTTTCTAAACCATGAATTCTTAAAATTAGGTTCTGTAAGCATTTGTGGTTCTGCAGAAACTGTACCAATTGTTAAAAATCAGACCACCAGGCACAAAGCAGTTGATCAGGTCAGTACATTGAGAGTTAAAGCTACTTTTCTGCATTGTACTCGTTTACAGAAAACATAATAGAGTCATATATTTTAGGGACAGAAACAACAAGGTTTTTGAAGGCCATAAAATTTAATCCAACAATTTCTATAATTTCAACAATTTCTTGTTGACATAAAACATAACTCTTACAAAGACATCCAGTACTAACTCTCTGAGAATGTTCACATTTCCAAGGCAGATTATACAATTTAATGCTAAAGGCAAAACTTCTCAGTTCTATATAGATTTTATAGACTCTATATAGGACTCATTTAACTCATAGGTGTATGCTAGTCTTCCTTTATTAAACTCCAAATGATTGAGTGGTCTACTGTCAGCTATAATAAAACCACATCTCTAATGAAACGCTGTGTTCCTAGAGGTTAATTATCTAAATTTTAAATCTCCTGGCTTTTCTTTTTTTTTTTTGTTGTTTTTTTGTTTTTTTTTTAACATTCACAGGAATCTTAAGGAAAATAAAACAAACTAAGAATCAACACTGGACACAAACAGGAGATAAAAACCCACAAAATTAACTGGAGTAGAAGTTATAATACTCCATCTGCAAGAATGTAATTGTTTTCTTTTAACAGCAGCTGTCTGAAAAAGAGCTTTCTCAAGTGACTCTTTGTAAGAGCAATGGGGAAACCTCATTGGAAATATCTACAATTTGTAACAATGCAAACAGTACAAGTTCACAGTCCTGACTCAGGCAAAACCTGCAATGGGTTTCTGGAGGGTTCTTCTGAATAAAGCACTGCTTGACTGAATCTGCAGCTTGAAAATAGCCCCTTGCAGATTAAGAAATAACAACTGGTAGTTCTCTATGCTTCTCTTAAGTACAATACTGAACTATTTAGGTGTTCATTTAGACTCAACATTTTAAACATACAAAAAAATATCTTAAAAAAATCCCCCCAGGGAAACTCCACAATTTTTTATATATTTTCACATAGCAAAATGGCCCTTTAAATTATCCCTCTATGGCTAATTATGCTATTAAGCACGTATGCATGTATTTATGCATCTACAGTATTAGGAATAAAAGTTGCTGTTACTACATCACTGCAGTGTTTTACTCTGGTCAGCAGGATAGCCTTTTTAACCACTTTAGTTGTATTAGAATAACAGAATAATTTATATTAAAGTGTAGAATAATGTGCACACTTTCTCCTGAGGAACTGACAAAAAACTTCCATAATTCCATAAGTGTAGAGCCTATTTAATTTACTTTAATTCATTTAGGTTCAAGAGTGGAAATATTTATATGTTAGTCTATATTATACTTCTTCCTAATGATATTAGAAAACATAAAATTATTTGAATATCTTATGACATTATCAGATATTGTGTATTCTAAAGTAATTGTTAAATCCCTAAATTTTGGCTAGTGAAAAGGTAGATATTTTTAGCTGCCTGTTACAAAGATTTCCCAGCTTATCAACTTTGAAATATTCCCCAGATATTCAAAATATCAGAGAGCAATTTCATGAAAACAGATACATAGTCAAATAGTATGAAGATTGAATGTCTGCTACGTGCACAAGTGGGCACTTCAGTTTTCTGAAAATCAATGCCTCAGAGCATATGTGCCAGAGGCATGTATAACACATACAGATACAAAATTGTTAGCTAATTCTTCAGCAGCTTTGATGCAATATGGATGCTGGGTTGTGGGGTTTTTTTGTTGTTTTTTTTTTATTTTAGTTTTTAGGTTTTTTTTAATTTTTAGGGTTTTTTTTTTTTTTTTAAACAAATGTGTAGTGGATGCTACAGCTTCAGTACCCTGTTTATTACATGTAATGGTCTTGACTAGAATTTACAATCCGTTCAAAAACAGACTGCAAAATGCCAAAAGTTTCTTTCACTTCCAGCCCTGCTCAAGTTTTCTTTGAGGCAGTGCTCATCTGAATCATTGCCTGTTTCTTGCTTACAAAACATTCATATTCAAAAGCACCATTAGCACAATAGCAATTCACAAAGAGCCTTTTATGCCAACGTGCTACAACTTCATCTCACACACCCTTTACAGGAAAAAGGTCTTTTCTCTTCTTTCCAGTATCAGTGAAGCACTCATGCCATGTGAAAAGAATGCTCCCTTTCAGTGTAGAGGGGACATGACTGTGCCTTATGTGAATCTACTCTACTTACAACTGAGGGGAAGACAAGGTGACCTAAAAGATCTTTCTCATTTCTAACCTCTGTGAAAGTTCATGGTATTGGGAATTGCATATTAACAACCAGATGCAAGATTTTGTGTGGAAATGGCACAGTGCTTCCACAGAATGTTCTTTTCTTAATTTTTATCTGCTGTAAAGGGTAGAAAAAGCATTTTAAGGTTTGTCACAAGTATGATCAACAATGGTTACACAGGACAGCAATCAGTCTTGAGTCAGTCACAGCAGTCATTCCCAAAATATTGCTAACACTGAGCAGTAAATGGGAAGCAGGAAGAAACTGCAGCTGTATCATGCTAGGAATTGGTGGGGTTTGTTGCCAATACTACACCAAGTTGCCACATTGGCACTGACAAGTGTTGTTTTCCCTTGAAGTGAGACTGTTTCGTTATGGTATGCTGTAGATGAAATGATTATATTAACTAGAGAAGAACAAGAGAAAGTGGAAATGTTTTCTAATTCCTCCTAATAATAGTTATGATTTATAGGCAATTTCATGAGACAAAAGAACAAGTAGCACAGGGTTGGTCAGAAAAAACACAGATCACAAACACTTTTGCAATAACGGCATATATTCAATATCAAAGCATTTTACAGTAATGTAAAGATAGATATGAGAATCTAACTGCCCCAAAACATCTTCAGTATCACTCACAATATTTCCAATACCTGAACTACACAACCCTGTGACATGTTAATAAACTCAATCATTCAGGAACAGCTGTAACATTGTCTAGAATGTGTTACCCTGAGTTCCCACTAGCACAACACACACTCGTAAAACAAGAAACAAAAAAGAAACGACCCCTCAAAGGCTCTTGTGTGCCTTTATTTCACACTGAATAAGCAGGCACAGTACAGCCTGCTGCTAAGCTTTTCCTTACCAGTTGGTCAAAACACGGATAGACTTGGTTACAGCTCCTAATGTGTTGATGAACTGACCCAGAATAACAAAGGCTAAGGGTAAGCAACACAGAAATTACTATACTGGATCAGACCTGAATCAGCCTAGGCTAACATCCTGCCTCTGCAAGTACCCAGAGGAATGTGTAAGAACCCAGCATCAGCCAGCTGCCCTTATTTTTGAATGTTCTAGCAAGAACTGTTCTAAGAAGAAATAACTTAATATACTCAGATTTGTTTCTCAATTACTGCTTTGCAAGCTGTTGATTGAGGGACCAAGGGTGGAAATTGTATATCTCATAGGAACAATTAACTTTGTTCTTGATTCCCTGAGGTGCACAGTAAGCCATAATACCATAAATTAATACACGGAGAATTTGCAATAATAGATCTGAATTGACAGCATTAAAAATGTTCATACAGTTTTGTTTAAAAGTGCTTCTTTTCCTGTTTTTGTTTTTTAAGGATTCTTCATTGTCAGTTTGAGGGAAAAAATCCACTACAATTTTTTCCCATTAAAATACAGAAAGCATTGCATATGCATCACACATTAATCACAGAAAAATTAAGGACACAGAAAAACAAATATGATAAATCACACATCCTTTTGCCTGAGATATAATACAGCATCAAGTCTCTATACCTCATTAACTACTGTGCTTGCCATTAACACTTCACAAAAACGTGTGAACGTATAGCTGCATCATGAAGCTGTTATAAAAGAAAAATGTCTAATTTTTCCTGTTTCATCTTCCTCTATATATTAGATGAAAATCATCCATACTGTATAGATTTCCTGGCTTAAATGATAAAATAATTATAAAATTTTCCTTTACAATGGAATTTGCTAGGTATTCCATTCACTGTAATTCTTACAGCACATTATTTCCCCCCCGACCTAAATACAAAATCTTTCCTAAATAAGCTTTACTTGCTATCCACTGTTCTGTTCCATTCAGCTTCTTACACAGCACTCAGCTGTGCTGGACCCAAGAGCCTCTTAGCAGGATATGAGCAATATGGCTCTTATTTATCATGTGCACTCTCACTCCCAGGATGAGAAATATATGCTGTAGGTGTTGTCCAACATTTCGTTGCTCCTGTTTTTCTTAATGTGAATATATGCATAAAAGTTAGGGAAAACAAGTCAATTAAACAAATTCCAGACTTAGAGTGGAAAATGCTGATCTTATCCTTAGCTCTTTGAAAAAATTATTTCAGTTGAAGTTAGGCTGTGGACTGCTCTCCTTAGCATAGCCACATGCCAAATGAGCCTGCCGAATGCATTCTCATTCCTGCCCTCTCTTGTCAATAAATATGTTTAATTATATTAACTTCAAGAAATTTCTTTAAACATCTATCCTGTCTTCCATAGCAGCTCTCAAAATAACTCAAATTAAGAAATCACATTCATTTCCTGAAATTCCTAAATATACACCATGTTTCAGACATTTGAAAGATCATTCTATTTTGATTCATACCTTCAGGAGAGAGATAGCAACTGCTTTCATCAGGCTCTCTGCATCTACTCAGGACAATTTTAAACACAAACCCACGTTTATTATAAAGCAAACTGTTAACCTTTCGAACATGAAAAGAGAATATTAAAAGAATTCTGAATGCTAATATCCAGCTTCATACTGGATGGTACTCCAGTATCTTACCCACTTGGGGTGCTAGTGATCTACTTTATTATTTAACAGAGAGGAACTTACTGGAGCTAAGGAACTCTATTTATTTTCTCTGATTCTATAGACTAAAATGTATAAAAATGAGGAATTGTTTTTGCTTAGCAGAATTGCTGGTAATCACACTCATACCCTTTAGTGTGTTCTTTCACTCTTACTGCTATAATTTCATATACTTTTTGTGCAGTTCATGCATAGGTCATGACAAATATTCATATATGCAAGTATATGAGCAGTATATTTATCCTAAAAAATGTGTACCTTGTCCCAACAGCTTGATAGGGATAATAGACATTAAATAAATTACAAGTTAGCAGTTCTGGCATTTGGAACACCTCCCAAGGCTGCACTCCTTCCTTCACCCTTTGTGAACATGAAGAGCTCCTTCTTTCACAGCTTTTTGTGAAGCTGGAGTCTAGAACTGAAAACCTGCTCTAGGTACTCTGACTATACTGGCTATGTCACTGAGTTCCTTTAAGTTATAATGTAAAATGTAAATTAGATTTTACATCTTCTGGTGAGGTAGGCAAACAAATCAGTTTGTTTATCTTGTAGTGATGTATGTTGCCAAAGATACATTTCATTGGAAGATTATTTCAAAGGCTTCAAGATTATTATTATTCAGTTAAAAATGGTAAAATTAGCTATGGCCTTAACTCATACAGTCAACTACATAAGTAACCTGTCATTATAAAACTGAATCATTAAAATAATGCACCAAGAGTGCATTGAAAGTGAAAAAAGATTTTGAAAGATTATTGTTAAAATAATATAAAGAGAAATGCCTAAAGGCTTAGCAGAAATGCAATTCTCAATGGCTATCCCACAGTAAGAATCACTGAAGTATAATTCCAAACTTTCCAATAAGAGTTTTTAAGATCTCTGCTTTTATATCTCTTTTTTTTCTATTTCTTTTAGCAAGTTACTAGAGCATGATGCAAATTAAATAGCTATTATTACCAATATAAAAAGTATTTGTGTGGTTTTTTCAAGTGGTATGAACCAGAATAATACAACTGAACAAAAGAAATCCTTTTTTATTAACACTAAATCTAGAATTGCTTGTGTTTATTAAGCATTGGGATTTTTCCCTGAGAATTTATGTTTATAAATACATGTGAGCATATCTTATAACTGATAAAATGTTAGTTGCTCTTGGAAATGAGAAAATTCAAAATCTGTTTCACTTGAGAGAAAATGAATGCCTGAATTTCCCTCTTAGCTGCAACAGTTGTTCCTAATGCAGCAAATAAAAGCAGAAATCAACTTCATGCAAAAACTGTAAATTATCTCAATCATTAAAATGTGTGAACTTAAGTGGGTTTAGAAAGAAAAAAAATTTAAAAAATATATATTTGGAAATATAATAGCAATACAAGTTGAAAAAAAAATCTGAAATTGGAAAACACAAGACCTGTTAATTTATTTTGTGGATGACTAACTGTAAGACCATCAAGAATCATTGCAGTTCTATATTCTGACCTCCTGTACAATGTTACCCAGAGGAATTCTCTGTATTCATCACTCTACTCACCACAACTAGCAGTAGCTAGCAGCAGCTCTAACAACTAGAAGACTGCTATGGAAAACAAGCAGTAAATCCTGAGTTTAATATTTTCACACCACAATTTCATTGACTTATCCCAAATGACAATGGCAGTTGCTTGTAGAAAAATATCGCACTTGTTTTGCAGTTTTTAAAGTCAAAATTACAACATTGATGCCTTAAACTCTGAACTGCAGAGTTAGGGATGGAAGAGGCCTCAGGGCATTTCTCATTCTTTTAACTCTTAATCAATGTCTTGATTAGCAAAAGCTTCAGACAGTAAAGCGTGTTACTTTCATCATCACTAAACTGCTCTCTGAACTTTTTTAAAATTTTCAACATCTTTATTGAGTTATGAACATAAGAACTGAGCATACCAATATATTAAAATCTGTCCTATGTCTCAAAAGTGCAACAGTGGGTTTTCCTATGTTCACTCAAGCTTTTCCAGACTTTTGTCTCTAAGATATTCACCTTTATGAGCATTTTCCTTTTTACAAATCTTTTATTGCAGTGTATACTTATCCAGTATATACTGGATCTGGCTGGGCTGGAGATAATTTTCTTCATAGCAGCTGGCATGGCACTTTAGACTCGTTATGACAAATGTCTTGGTAACACACTAGTGATTTAGTTATTCCTGAGAAGTGCTGCACAGAACCAAGGCTTCCTCTGCTTTTCATTCTGCCCTTCCACAGAGAGCAGGCTGGGGACGGGCAAGAGCTGTGAGGGGATACCCTTGAAACACAGCATATTCTGTGATTCTGTGACAGCTGATCCAAACTGACCAAATGGATATTGCATGCTATATAATGTCACTCCCATCAATAAAAATCATGGAGTATTTTTGCCAAGGCAGACATGCTGGCTGAGTACTGGTCTGCTTGGGGGAGGTGGTGTGCAAATTCTTTTGCATTGCTCCCTCCACCTCTTGCTATCACTTTAACTGGCTTTATCTTGACTCGCGGTATTTTCTTATTTTTCCTTACTTTTGCTCTTCTCTCCCCTATTCTGTTGCAAGGACTGGGAGTAGAGGTCAGAAAACAAGCAGATGGTGCTTAAGTTACTGGCTGTGATAACCCAATGCAGCTTGTTTAAAGATACAGTTCACGTGGTTACAAGCACTGTACCATCTGAAAATGCCCCTGAAGCTTTAGTGGGTAATTCCCAGTCTTGGCCTTTCGAACATTTTGGGAAAAAACTGATCTGTGAAGTCTATGCTTCCTACTTTCTGGATAATCTCATGGTCAGAAGTGACTTCCTAGAGCTGCTTGAGTTCATGGAGGCATAATCCTCCAGAGCAATACAGCAGATCTCACACAACTTTCTTTCCATTTCATTCTTCCATCTCATTATGACTTCACATATGGTTTATCTTTTCAGGGGCAGGATGTAGTAAAAATCCTACTTATAAGAGCTCAACACAACACAGGAAAAGCACTCTATGTGCAGCCACAATTAGAGCCTTAGCTATAAGAAGTGCCCATGATGATCACTAAGAATAGAGCAACCTCACACTTTCCAACACTTAGGTTCTACAAATGCTTTGCTTAGCTTCTATAAATGCTAGTCTTGAGCTCTTGCTCTGACATTGTAGGTTGATAGCTGAAATGGGGGTTTCCCAGGCAACTCAAATCTGTCTAGCAACCACCCATGTAAGCACTCATTACAAGGTCATCACAGTGTGTTTGCTATTTCCATGGCATCATCTTGTTCCTTGGCAGCTACAGAAGACAGATGCACATGGTGCCTGCTCAACCTTGGCTCCTGGTGCCAGCAACCAGAAGCCAGCTGGACCTGCAATCCAACTTTTGACAGCCAGCAGCACTGTCCAATGCTGACACAACACCCATAGAGACAAACAGAAAAGGTCCCTATTTGGTCCATGCATTAGATGCCCTATGGACCCACAACAGATCAGTGCTGCCTGATCTGACCTGTCTGGGTCTGCCAGCAGACACAGGTAAACTATAGCACAATCACAGAGGCATGTCAGGGAGAGCTTGATGCATCCAGGGGATCTAGTGGAGGGGAAGGTTCTGGAAAGACTGTTGAAATGGTAGCAATGGCATTTGGGACATCTGTCACTCTTAAAAGCTTTCCTTTGCAGAATGCAGTGACTGGGGTCACCTTAAGGGCTTGCAGTAGGAATGTAAATAGCTACTTTAGCACAAAGTGCCACCACAGGGGTTACATAAAGTTATCTAACACAGCAGGATGGGTAAAGCCATTAGAACTACTGTGGCCATTGATGCTTTTTTTACCTCCTTTTAGTTTGTGAATCATTCACAAACACCAAAAGTGACCTTACATTTTCTCCCAAGTTCAGAATAAAGATTAGGCACTACAGATTAAAAGATCTACTAAAAATACAGCTGTTTGATGAGACATGCTATTTGCTTACTGATCTGCTAATTAATGACTTTTTTCACTTATTATATTGCATGATTATTTTTAATTGTACATTGTTCTTGCTTGCCTCAAATTTTTGTGTCCACAGAGGAAGTACATTATATTAACACTAGTACCATTATTGCATGAAAATGTAATTGATTTTGGGAAAAAAAATAGGTGGGGAACAATATGCTAGCTGAAAATCTGCAATTTAAACTAGCCCAAGAGATCAGCAAATTGAACTCACCTCATTATCTTAACTAATTTTTGATATGCAGATTGAAGTAAATGTGCTTCGATCTTTTTTGTGTTTAAAGAATTTCAGAAACACTGTATAAGAGCCCCTCAGAAAAATCACTGACACAAGTGGTCTTTTGACATGTTAGAGATACAGGAATTTTTTCACCTGAGATTATCTTTTCACCTTCTGGAATTAAGTATCTACATTTGCACTAGACATTCCAACATTAGTCCCAAGCTGCCATTAGATTATCAAGCAAACATAACTAAGCTCAACCTCAACTCCCATTAATTCTTTTGAGCTGTCCCTGGTCATTTTCCATATTTCCTTGATTTCTTAAATACTATACTGATATTCAAAGAAGAGTCTTTACCTGGGTATTCTTTAATCTAAGAAAGAAGGTATTTAATTCTGCTACTTTCAAATTAAACAGTTCCATTGCTGCTGTTACAAAGTATTTTATTGCTATCATCTTCATCTAATATGATGTTTTCTTTTTACATAATTCTAGACATAAAAACAATGTTTTTGAGTGTAAAGGACTGCTATAATTATAACAGATACACACTGGGAGAGACATTGAGTTTTTTCAGTAGCTGAGACAGCATTTATGGTGAAAGTATAATTTGTTAGGGAAAAAAATAACAAAATCCAAAGTAAATATTGCTTGATCAGATTAAGTAGCCAAATACTATTGCTTACATACCCACAAAGGAAGCTATTTTATCTGTCATTCATTGCTTGATACATGAAAGCAATATAATTCAAAGCAACAAATACAAACACATAAAAATGCCTTCCATCTCACTTAGCAGGTGCCTTAAAGAGCAGATTCTATGAACAATAAAAAACTTTGTCTTACATGGGCTCAAACAGACCAGTCTCTGCAAGATTCTCAAGCAGTCTCTGAAAAAAGACACCTTTGAGAAAATCTCAGATTACCAAAAGGATTTGCTTTTATTATTATTCAATATAATTTTACTTTCAAATTAGGCAACACAGTCCTCTTTAAAACTAGTGAAGTAGTAATTTATTTCATCACCTGACATCAAAACAAAGCTCTGGGGAAGCTTTTAAGAAAAGATACATAATCTTTAGCATAGCAGGCTCATATCAGTTTGGAAAACAAAACACTAAAAAGAAAACAAAGGGAAAAGGCCAAATCTCAGGCTTCTGTGTAGAAAAATCTACTTTCAATTAAATTAATTTTATTTCTTTGAATTAAAAATGAATGAAAAGTTTTAAATTGTTCTAATAATTTGGAATATATTAAAAATTAAAACCATTGACCTACTGCATGGCACTGGAGTATTGATGCTGATTTAGATAAAAAAGAATGTACTTCTGTATTTGAAGCAGCTATAAAGATCCCCTTCCTATTGACTGCTGAAGATTGTTTACCAGTTATGAATTATACTGGTATTCTAGCAGTTTTACTTCAATCACAGCTCCTTTAAGAGGATTGAACAGTAAAGTAATGTTCTAGAATGCACTTCAGTATTTGTCTTTACTGTACTGTGACTTCATATCCACATAGCCTTAGCTACCTGCACTCAAATCAATGCTTTGACTTTTGATAAATTTAGAAAGTAAATCAGAGCAAAAAAAGTGCCATTTGACTTGGGTAATAGTGTTGTACAGTCACAGTGTGACTCCAGGATTTCATGACCTGCACAGCTTCCACTTTGGTTTTAACTTAAAGGGAGTTTTGATACATAAAAGCTCCAGATGTGCTCTGTTCCACCTACTTGAAGTGGTACCACAGGTAGTATCAATGGAGAAGCTTAAGCTAAATTCCTCCCAGTTAAAAGAAATCTGAGTGTCAATACATTGCTTTAAATGGGAACTTTCTGCTCTATGGAACCAGATCCTTGAAGTAGAATTACCCTTGCCTCCCTTGCTTTCTTGAAGTGAATCCATCAAATGACACTTTACTCACAGGCATGTTTTACTAGAATAATAAAAACCCCAGGAAAACAAAACCAAACCAAAACAAAACAAGCCCCAAAACCACAAAACCAACCAAAAAACTCTTAAAACACACAAGTCTGAATGGCTGGGTGAAACTTTAGATGCTTGTAAATAAATCTATCCCTGTTCACTGTTCTTAGACTAAAGTGACCTTTCTTCTAGCTCTCCTTTTCAGTGTAATAACTTTAGTGAGGCTTTACCTTGACAGGCTGGAGAGATGGGCTGAGAGGAGCCTCATGAAGCCTAACAAAAGGGAAGTGCCAAGCTCTGCACCTGAGGAGAAACACTCATCCCAAGTAAATGCTGAGAAATACCCAGATGGAGAACAGCTTGGTAGAAAAGAATCTGAAGGTGCTGGTAGATAACAATCTGATCATGAGCCAGCAATGTGTCCTGGTAGCCAAGAGGGCTAAAGGTACCCTGGGCCACCTTAGGAGGAGCATATATTCTGCCAACCATGCCTTATCCTGGGAGTGGAAGTAGCAGATCCTTTTCTCTGTATATTTACATGTCAGTAACAAAGACAAAATCATTACAAAATTCCAGAGAATATAGAACTAGCATAATTATCATCACTTCATTGCTATAGTGCAAATTACACTACTACAATAAACCAATATTTACAGTATTCCAGTGCTGTATGAGCCAAAGGAAGACTCACTTCCAGCAGTGGAGACGCAGATTTAATATTTAGTCTTTTTCTCCCAAGGGAAATGTCAACTTTCCTGCCTTAATTCTCTTTGGCACAAAACAGTCACTGGAAATACACCTGGTTCAACAGAGAATGTTACAATTAAATACAGAATTCTGCTCCAAAATAAGCAGCTCAATTTAAATACCGAATGTCTCTTCATATTTTTTGTATCATTTTTTTTATAATACTACATGCAATTACTAGTATGCAGTACTTTTCAGCTCCAGAATTCCACAGCCAAAATTAGATCATAATAAAATATTTCTTTGGAACTTTTTTTAATTTCAATAAAAGGTTCTCTTTCACTCCTTTTTAATGTGAATGTTCATTTTAAATGCATCCAATTTAAACACTATAGCACTTTGACAGTGCATTACAATAAAACATAAAACTGACAGAATTAATTAATGAACAGTAATTACAGTAATTTACAGTAATTCTGTCTGACAGCATCTAATTACCAACAGAGCATCCCTATGACTATAAAGGTAAGCATTTTATTGCTTCTCATTTTTTAATGGGGAAATTGAAGCAAAAATGTTAATTAAGCTCAGAATACTGAAAAATTAGATGTCCAGAATTTAGTCTGGTATGTGCCTTTGGTAGATTTAAAGCTTGTCTTTTTTATAAGAATTGCTCATTAGTCTCTAGATTATCCTATTCTTCCAGCATATTTTCAGAAAGCAAACAGTCCGATTGGAAGAGGTAAGAAAATTTTCCAAATTATATATTTTGCCAGGGTCTTAATTTCTTACAAGGGGGCAAATCCCAAATATCTAAGTCGAACAATTAGATTTGAGATTAGTTTGGACAGATTATTTATCAGGAATTTAAGTATAGCAGGTTTTAGGCTTTTTTAAGAGATTTTTCCTCCTCTCCAAAACTCCCCAGGTCCCAGTTTCTGCGGCATCTATCTCCAGCATCTCATTCCCCAGTCTGTATGGAATCCAGGATTGCCCTGTTCCAGCCCCAGAATCCAGCCCTTGCCTTTGGTAAACTTCATCTGGCTGGTGATTGCACAACCCTCTAATCTGTGGAGGTGTCTCTGCAGGGCCCCTCTGCCTTTGAGGGATTCAGTAGTTCCTCTCAATTCACAGTCATCAGCAAACTTACTTGATATATCCTCGAGTTCTCTTCCCAAGTTGTTTATGAAGATGTTGAAGAGCACAGGAATGAGGATGGGTCCCTACAGAACCCCACTGGTGACAGTTCACCAGTCTGATGTCACCCCATTCACTCTAACTCTTTATGTCCAACCCTATAGTTGCTCACCTGTCACATGATGTGTTTATCCAGCTGTTGTGTGCTGGACATTTTGTTCAGAAGGAGCCTATGACAGATGACATGGAAAGTTTTACTGAACTAAAAAAAAAAAAAGTTGTACCTTAAATCTCATGTTTTGCACTGGACAAAGTATATCAACAAATAAAGAAGCCTTGAACTAATCCAAATTGCTTAACTGAATATAGATAATGACAACAGAATATCCTTCCTGGTCCCATTTTGCCAGAAAATAGGGATGTTTCTATTGTATTCAGGAACAAAATATGCAAGTATATTAGTGTGGGTGAGAACTAAGATCAGGTAGTTTACAATCATGTGTTCTTTGTCTACCTATTTGTTGTAATTTGTGAAAAAAAGCCAGCACAACTGAATGAGGTACAGGCTGTTGTACTTTATAATCTTCTGCTCCCCTTCATTAGAACATTAGTTTATCCTTTCCTGTCACTGTCCCAGAACCATTTCCCACTATAATGGGAGCTTTTCCCCTATAATACACATTATCCTGCCACTAAATTACTGGCAATATGAAGTACATTACATTGTCAGAAAGTTGAATTGTCTGTGTCCATAAAGTTACATATATGTTTTTGAACATATGACAAAATAAGCTCTTCACAGATACATTCCTTGGACACAGAAATGTCAAAGAGAGAAGGAATTCTATGATTTGCATTCCCCCACCCAGGTAGTTTTACTGTCTGTGATGGCACACATTCCCACACCGCAGGCCAAGGCTGCAACTGGGCTTCTCAGTTCTCCATTTACAGAAGAGCTGTGACTTTCTCTGTTCTTTAGAATTACCAGAAAGCAATTCTGTAAAAGTGTATTAAACAAATATGTTGGAAATATAGTAAAGACATAAATACTTCTGAACTGGAAAATGAATGGCTTTCAAAGCAACACTATATTTCATCATGTTATGCAAATTAAACCTATCCTGTTGGAGTTCACTTTTGCTTGGTTTCTGTTAACACATGAATCTACTTACTTTAACCAACAGCTGGAGAAACGAATCACCTAGAGCAAGACCTGTGAGACTGCACTGAAGTCCTGCATATACCATTGCACACTGCTTAATTCATACATGCCATAAATAGCAAAACTGCCAAGATTTTTCTTAAAAGTATGGAAAATTTGCACACATTGTTAGAAGTTCAAGAGTACAAATATTTTTTTTCTAGCATTGCCAAATAGTAGAGCCTCTTAAGTCACCTTGCTATTTTTTTTTCCCTTTTCCTCAGAAAATGTTAGGAAGGCAATATATAAGGCTCACTTTCCATTTTCTAGTATATAAGTAGTGCACAAACACACAGCATCAGCCTCAAGTTTTCTGTCAATGAAGAAAGAAAACTGAGACAGCAAAAGAAAATACAGCACTTTCAATGGTGTCTAGGTTTGGGCATAGACAGCATTTGCCATGCTTTCTCACTGGCTTTGTAACATTTACATTTATAATCAGAGGTAGTTAATAGATTACTTATAGTCTCTCCTGCATCTTCTTCCTCTTTTAGTTGTCTAGCAGATGTATCACTTACATATGCTTGTATTCACACACGTCTGTAAGTGTAGGAAACTGCTGACATTCTTACTACTCACACTATGATAATGTAGCTGAACATGTAAATAAAACAATTACAAAAACTCACAACAAGATTTGGTGTGAATTATCCACTCACCTGCATGCACCTTTAGTGCAACCTCTTCCCTAGTGAAGTGCAAATTCTGCAGGATCTCTTTTTTATTTAAAAAAGAAACAACTATTCTGGGCCTCTTTTGTAGCACCAGCCACCCAAACGTGAACAGAGTGTAAATGGATATTGCTGTGACTCTGTAATGCTCACAAAAGCCAGCTCTAGTGCCTCTGCCATTATTCCTATCTTCACCAAGCTGCAGAAGAATAAAGTCTGACTTGAATTTTACCACATTTAATTGAAGATACTCTCAGCATTGTGGACAATGCAGTCGACTAAGAAAGGATTGATAAAGCAATCTGAAAGTCATGATTAAGCTGCTTACCACAGATATCATATTTTTGAGAGAGGTACTTGGCTGTCAGCAGCCTAATTATTTAACAGTGCATGTTTGATGGGGAGCCCCATCAGACCCTGTGCAAACAAGACAGCAACAAAAGGAGACACCTTTGAAAAGTTTAGCAGCTGCTGCAAATTACAGTGTTCTCTTGTATTACAATATTATTCCCTATTTTATCTATGTAGAAGGTCACTTCATTTCATGGGGGAATCTAATAGGCTAAAATCTAATTTCAATCTGTTTAAGAACAAGAAAATTCAAATACTGAAATGCTCGTTTAAAAGGGATACATTTATTGGATGTGAAAGCCCTGGAGCAGTTTGCATAGAAGTTCCAGGTTAAAAGGTCAGTCCTAAAATGCTATATTCTCACAAAGCTCAGATTTCCATACTGGTAATTTATTAGAGATATTTTGGTCAAATTGGACAATTTCTATGAAGAATTCCTGTTTAAATATCCACTATATTCCAATGAAATATAGAGATTTTTCTTTTTCTTCTGACTTTTCTGTGCATTCATGAGCTCTTCAGTTTCTCCAAACTATGCTTCCATCACTCAGGAGCCACTTCACTGCTTGAGGACAAAGCAGGCTGCCTGGAATGCCATATAACATTTAAACAAAGCTAGCTTGGAAGTAAGAAGCAATATATTCTATTAGCCCTCTTGATCAAACTTATCTAGACAAACTAGGAGACTCAAAACCTTTTCTTTGGGAAAATACAGGACCACAGAAAATACTCATTTGAATTCAACATGGATTTACAGTAGAACTTCACAGTACCAATCTGTAAAGAGGTAGCAGCCTTGGAATGCAGTTCATGTAGACTTGAATTAGCTTCATACTGTGGCAGCTGCAAAAGACCTGCAGTGCAAATAAAACTCAGGGTTTTCTTTTTTCACAATTCCAAGGACATATTTCAAATCAAGACTACCTGTAAAATCAAGAACTTGAAAGAAAAGCATCAATGTAAAGTGAATCCTAAGGCCTTCAGAAATCAACACTTTTCTTACTATGTGCTTTTATAAGTTTTATAGAATAACACAGCATAAAGATTTAAAGAATTTTGTGAAAATGTATTTCCCATAGATACAAAAGAGCTGAATAACAAAATATAATGCACTCATTGCTCAGAAATAACAGACATTTCGTACAGTGAGGGGTAAATATAATGTGGGGCAGCCCACAACTTTCATCAGGCAGCTGTCAATTTAAGTAAAAATATAAGGAAAAAAGGAAAAAAAAATCTTGGTTTACAAGCAACTTGCTAAAGCACAATGCTTCAAATATCCATTTTAGATGTCATTTCACTAGCTTTTTTATCTCCTGTAATTCATCAATATAATATGACACTTCAAAACTAGACTCTAATATTTTAAATTAGTATTTTAAAAAGATTGCAAGTGTTTTTGTTTGACTCCTTGGAAATTCTTTTTATTTTGATTAACAGAAGGCATACCTCATGATATCTGTTCATAATTTTATTGGTGCACTGCTGATATTGCTTTCTTGGCTTAAGAAAACAAAGATACTACAATTGCTGTTATTTTATGTCTCTTATCACATACTGGCTATCAGTAAATTTTAGATATGATTTCTCTGGATTGAAATCTACCACCAGTCATGTCCCAATAGCAGTGTTCATAAGATTTTTATTTTTTTTTTAAAGTTATAATTCAGTTGGGAGAATTCCTAGCAACATTATCAACCACTGGGATAGAAAACATAAAGTACAACAGAGTTCACAAAACAGGCCACAGAAATTCTACCATTTTCAGATTTATGCTTCCTACGTGAAATATTTTAGAATGAAGAAATATATGTGTGTTAGAAAACAATGGATACAGAGCTTGAAAAATTATTTATTTTGTGTTTTGTGGCAAAATTTATACCTAGGTAAATTTTGACAAAGCTAGAAGTTCAATCTCCCCTGATAAAAGAAGAAAGTATTTGAATCCTGCTAAAGCACCATCCTTAAGAGCACACAGAGGCTGTGCCTCTATAAAAAAAAAGCCAAAAAGACTCAAAGGATCAAGGTTGCAGAGTAAGATGGTGCTGAGAACCTAGTGTTAACCAAATATGGATTTGTGGGGCTTACCTTGGACTAGATTTATCTTAGCTCAATGCTCTTAGCAATTACACTAGATGCCATCAGACAAAATATCTTCCTGCTGAGTTTCATCCAAAAAGGATTTAGTTTGCAAGCTCTCAGAGAGGTCTGCAGTGTAATGTAAAACATGGTAAAAAATGGGGATGACTGAGAGTTTTGCTCTGAAAAGGCTTTCATTCACTATGCATCTCATCTGTGCTTTTTTGGATGCAAATACCTGAAGAATACCTTGATCCTATGACCCTTGCTTGTATTCAGTGATAGAAGGAACAAACCATGGGAGGTGTAAGTCTTCTAGACACACTGGAAGACTTTAAATGCCTATTAATTCCAGTGAGTGAGAATTAGAGACCTCACCTGTTCCTAGCTGCTCCCCTTTGGCATTTTTGACAGCAAGGCAGCTAAGTCTCATAAAGAACAATCGGTAGATTCTTTTACCACAATGCCCTAAAAATCAGGGAATAGTGCTTTCTCTTTTGATATCAATTCAAAGCCTCACAGGCTCTGTGAAGAAGACTCTGAATCTGTGTAACTTACTATTAGGTACAAGATGGCTGAGGACTGGTACTGCTTTATTTTACAGTCCTGATATTTTGGGCTCATTTAATATTGAGATGAGATTACTGTGTAGCTAGGAAATATTATGGCTCTAAATAAATTATCGTGATTTATTTCTATTCTACTCTTGATTCATTAGTTGCAGCCATATCTTTCACACTAAAAGTCCCATTAAATGGTTTCTAATTTGTTGGTACAGTTTCACCACTAACTGTGAGGGAAAAAGGAAAGATTTTCACACCTCCAGTTGAGTGCTACATCAGCTTGTCTTAGCAAATGGCCAAAAATAAATCAATTGTAGTTTGCTCTACCTAAAGAGACAAATCATTCTAATCAAAGTGGTGATTTAACAGACTACAAGCTAGTGAGTTGCTTGGTTTGTTTTTTCTTTCATTAGACTAACTAAAGATTTTGTTCCTTTAATCTTTATTCATTATGTGACAGAATCCTATGTGGCACTAGACTAAATAGCAACTTACTCCTTACTTGTTTAGGAGTGCTTGTTTAACAAAAGATAGACTACTGCTCATTGGTCTTAAACCTTCTAATAAATGCAACAACATAGTGTAAAAAAAACCAAACTTATCATGCTCTTTTATTTTGAAATTAAGAAAGGTAGAATAGACAGGACCACTTAAAAAAGTGACATTTGGATGTTCCTCACTAGTTCTAAGAAATCCCCCAAACACATGCATTTGTTTTCCTATCAACACCGAAATAAAATAAATATGTAGCAGGCATCTTTTGATAAAGAAAATATTGTGAACAATTTTCAATCACCAAAGTCACAACTTTTCAATGTTTATGTTATCATTTAAGTTAAACTAAAGCATTGAGAAATTTCCAGTACAAATTTACATGACAGGAGAAGATGAGGCTTTCCTATGGAAAATGAGTTTATGTATATGCTGGGTATTGTATGGACTGCCATAATTATTTGAATAGGATTAGATTATGCTTGATTACACTACTTAGAATGTTCTTATTAAAAATTTCTTCTTTGCAATTTTTAAATGTGTTTGCTTGCATCTTTATTTTTAATAGCTTAAAGAATAACTGAGATTATATCATATCCAAAGTAAATAGATGATACAGGCTCAATAGTTTTCAAAGATAATTATTTTGAAGGTTGGAAGAGTGCTTCTTCATACAACTGAAGTTGCTGGATCATCTTTTGTAAAAACTAGGCACATTTTCTTATGAAAATGAAGATATTCTAGTGTGGATAATAGACAAATCTACAAAGATATTTACTAATCACCTTTAGTCTTTTATGATAGCTATTAATGATAAAAGTTCATAATTAACAAATTTTCAATTAAATAATAGTAAAAGCATAATGAGATGCCAAGCTTACTATTAATGTTATAAGAATCCATCACAAACATATTTTAACTTCTTTTTCCTGGAATTTATAAACATTTTCCAAAGCAGCAAGCAGAAGTATTCCTCCTTTTTTGGTCTGTTTTTGATAAAGAGCCTAATCCCTTTCAAGACACACCAAAATGTCTGATTACTTAAGTAAATAACAAACAAATCTGCAATGTCTTAAAATATCATGCTTAAAAAGAGATTAACTGCTGTTACATCCCAGTCTTCAGTATGAGAGTATGCTATTGATATTAGATACAACAAACTCCTATTTCAAACTATTGTCTGTTACATCATTTGGACAATGTATGCTTAAAAAATAAAGACAAAAGGTAATTCATCTTCTGATATGAAAAACACTGAAGGAAATATGTTCAAAGAAACAGCAATAATGTGAAAACTTAATGGGCCACATTCCCTGGAAACATCACTTTAGGGCAGTTTTCTACAAAAATGAATTCAGCCCGTTTCTTTGTGTTTCACAACCTCTATAGAAAAATTATAAGAATGATGAAGTAAAAAAACTAATGTCTCAAATATCAGGCAGACAAGAGTAACAAGGAGATTTTGAACTGCATTTATGTACAAGCAACAAATGTTTTAACTTGAACTTCCACCCTGTACAACTTACGTTTGTTCATCCTGGTAGTTTCACTAACACCAATGAGATCAGAAATGTTTTCAAAAATAGAGACTGGAACCGTGTCTGTACAGAAGACATATTTGCTTGTAAATATACTTGTATATTGAAAACAATAATTTTTTAATTAGTGTTCCTGTTATAGCACACTTTTACCCATCTAGCACCCAGTATAAGCTAGAGGCTGCTCTGCCTGGCATAAATTCCATCAGTGAAAATCAGACATGCACATACAACTTTGTCTGCAGTGTCAGCTGAAAAACAGAAAGTGTATCTCTAACTCAACTATGCTGGAAAATCACACGTACACTTGGACTTATTTCTGTTTGTTTAACAATACACAAATATTTAAAAATTACAGTTTATATTCCCAGAGGGAAAAAAAAACAACAAAGTAACCCAAACAAACAAAAAAACCTCCCCAAACCACACATAAAGAGAGAAAATAGAATATTTTTGAACTCAAATTGAAAACTAGGAAATCAGCTGAAATAATTCTGGCTTCTCACTTTGTCTAACAATAATACTGAAGAAACTGCTAAAATTCAAGAATAGACAACTGAGGAGGTAAAGAGCTAGCAGCAGGAGCTAGTTTCAAGCATTAGTTTCAGTGATAATTTAGCTTTATGTGATAATTTATTTTTCTCAATATATCCTAAGCCCTTTATCTGATTATAGAATTCAGAAAGATAAGAAAAATGAGAAGTTCTTCAAAGAGCAAAGTAATATTCCTCTGTGTACAATTGTCAATTCCAAGCAACACTGAACAGACATATATCCATAGGATATATTTCAAATTTTCATCTGTATCAAGACTTTTAAAAGGTAAACAAATCTCATCTTGTTCTAGCCTCCTCCCCAAGTTTTCCTCCCTCAAAGTGGAATTCTGTCTGATGTGTTATCTGAGAATATCTGAGCTATCTGAGAATGAGAAATAGTTATGTCTGAACAACTAATTTCCTCTCCCTTCAAAAGAGCCTTACTTCTATTCTATTCTTCTGGTGGTATTAATAAATGGAAAGTGAAATTGGTCCAGAAAAAAATACCCTGCATTTCAAAGCATATTAAAATACCTAAAATTACAATGTCCTAGTATAAGCTCTGGATACTTATAAAGCATTCTATAATTTAATATTTCTATATTTTATTATAGCTTTTTTTTTTAATAACATATTCAATATTATTGCTGAAGTGCCTAGGGATGATAGGGTCAGGAAAGTTTTAAATGATAATTTCAAAAGTATCTAAGAGTGAAACTAAAACAAAAATTAAAAAAACCCAACCAAACAAAAAAAAATCCAAAAAACCAAAAAACAACCAAAAAAAATCAATTTTGTCTATATTATGAAAGAAAAAATATCTTCTGTTTGTTTCTGGTCAATTTCTAATAGTTCTGTGTTCCTCAACAGGCAGCTGATAAGGGGTTCAGATATTATAACTCTCTGAGATGTTCTGCAGGGAAAAAAAAGCAAATAAACAAACAAAGAAACAAAAAATATTCTATAAAAACTATTTAGCAAGTTAAAGGGTTTGGCAGCTAAATTCTCTAAAGCTGCAAAGCATGCTTCCTTTCTTTCATGATCTCCCTACATATTGATGATCTCTGAGTAGAGCTCTTTTATGACTCAGGGGAGCAGCTTCATCACAAAGGAGAATTTTCTTGACAGTTTGCTGTCATTTTTGAAATCTAAACCAGAAAAAAATGGGCACAGGGTAGTGGAATAAATTGGTGTAGGAAGGATTGAGATGGGCAAGAGACCAGGTGGATATGTAACGACCGCAGGATATTGCCTCATAAAAGTCAAGAACCCTGCCACTGGAAGGATAACCCAAAACTGAAAAATATGTCATGTATTTCTAGGGGCTGATACAAATAACCTAAGACTGTCACAAGTTACTTTGTATCAAAGATTGATTAAATGATTTGCAATATCTAAGAAACTTGTAACACTAGCAAGAAAATCATCCAGTATCCTTTTTCACTGCCTTTGCCTTGAGGATACTCTTCCCCCACCCAACTTACCTGAAATTCCTTGCTTTTCATCAAATCCATAACACAGAAAAAGTGTAGCATAGACCCCATGGGTTCTTCCATAAATTTTAACTCATGTGAAGACCATGCTCTTTTTATAGACCATGCCCTTTTTATAGACCATGCCTTTTATAGAGAGCAGGAAAGAGGTTTGTGGGAAACCTCCACAAACCTCTGGTTTGTGTAGTGGCAGCCATCATCACTTAAAGGATATGCTCATTACCTTTTTTGACATTAGAATATTTGATTCATAACCCTGGCATTTCATATAGTTTTAGGGTCTGAAAATCATTAATGAAAACAAGATTTAGGCATTTTTAGTAGCCTACCTTCATTCAAAATAGAAGGCCCTCAGCTGACTTTTGTACTCATGCATTCTGAAATTCACAATGGGTTTGGGAACTCCTCATAGCATCAAAGCATACAGTTATGAAAATTATTTTAAAGCTTAGCTTTTGGTCTCTGAAAGAATCTTAATCAAGTAAACATAATTACTAACTACTAAAAATACTGTTTGGTTTTTTTTTCAAAAAAAATTATAACGCATATTAGCAATTAGATATGATAAATCACCTAATGTTTTCCTCCAACTTTTGTAAGTAATCCTAAATGTGATTTTCAGCTAATTAAATTGATCCACCTGTGGCTTTCATTCAAAATATAAATTATAACCTGCTTTTGGTTTAGTTTAGAAATACATAAATTCATCTCAAAATAAGACGTTTTTCATCTCAATAGCAAAATATCAGCTGTAGACAATGATTCTTAGAAATGATGCAAATATCTGCCTGAGTGAGTATGCATGCCAGTGGACTCAGGCAGGCCATTCCTAATACCTTGGGAAGACACATGAACATCATGCCTGTAATGTGAACATCCCTTCACAATGAATTAGCAGCCACAACAAGGCAGCAGCTCGCCTCCAGGCATACACAACAGCAAGGCTTCTTCCACAGCTGATGACCAAGTGGCCACGGGCAGTCGAAGCCAGGAAATCAGTGGTTATTACAGACCAAAATCAGTAGGATATCAAGGAAAATAATCACAGCATTAGATCATTACAAAATAAGTTCAAATTTGATGGGACAGGCATTTTTTCTCACTATGCCCTTCAAAAACAAGAGAAGCAAAAAATTAAAAATAGGANGGAATTCTGTCTGATGTGTTATCTGAGAATATCTGAGCTATCTGAGAATGAGAAATAGTTATGTCTGAACAACTAATTTCCTCTCCCTTCAAAAGAGCCTTACTTCTATTCTATTCTTCTGGTGGTATTAATAAATGGAAAGTGAAATTGGTCCAGAAAAAAATACCCTGCATTTCAAAGCATATTAAAATACCTAAAATTACAATGTCCTAGTATAAGCTCTGGATACTTATAAAGCATTCTATAATTTAATATTTCTATATTTTATTATAGCTTTTTTTTTTAATAACATATTCAATATTATTGCTGAAGTGCCTAGGGATGATAGGGTCAGGAAAGTTTTAAATGATAATTTCAAAAGTATCTAAGAGTGAAACTAAAACAAAAATTAAAAAAACCCAACCAAACAAAAAAAAATCCAAAAAACCAAAAAACAACCAAAAAAAATCAATTTTGTCTATATTATGAAAGAAAAAATATCTTCTGTTTGTTTCTGGTCAATTTCTAATAGTTCTGTGTTCCTCAACAGGCAGCTGATAAGGGGTTCAGATATTATAACTCTCTGAGATGTTCTGCAGGGAAAAAAAAGCAAATAAACAAACAAAGAAACAAAAAATATTCTATAAAAACTATTTAGCAAGTTAAAGGGTTTGGCAGCTAAATTCTCTAAAGCTGCAAAGCATGCTTCCTTTCTTTCATGATCTCCCTACATATTGATGATCTCTGAGTAGAGCTCTTTTATGACTCAGGGGAGCAGCTTCATCACAAAGGAGAATTTTCTTGACAGTTTGCTGTCATTTTTGAAATCTAAACCAGAAAAAAATGGGCACAGGGTAGTGGAATAAATTGGTGTAGGAAGGATTGAGATGGGCAAGAGACCAGGTGGATATGTAACGACCGCAGGATATTGCCTCATAAAAGTCAAGAACCCTGCCACTGGAAGGATAACCCAAAACTGAAAAATATGTCATGTATTTCTAGGGGCTGATACAAATAACCTAAGACTGTCACAAGTTACTTTGTATCAAAGATTGATTAAATGATTTGCAATATCTAAGAAACTTGTAACACTAGCAAGAAAATCATCCAGTATCCTTTTTCACTGCCTTTGCCTTGAGGATACTCTTCCCCCACCCAACTTACCTGAAATTCCTTGCTTTTCATCAAATCCATAACACAGAAAAAGTTTAGCATAGACCCCATGGGTTCTTCCATAAATTTTAACTCATGTGAAGACCATGCTCTTTTTATAGACCATGCCCTTTTTATAGACCATGCCTTTTATAGAGAGCAGGAAAGAGGTTTGTGGGAAACCTCCACAAACCTCTGGTTTGTGTAGTGGCAGCCATCATCACTTAAAGGATATGCTCATTACCTTTTTTGACATTAGAATATTTGATTCATAACCCTGGCATTTCATATAGTTTTAGGGTCTGAAAATCATTAATGAAAACAAGATTTAGGCATTTTTAGTAGCCTACCTTCATTCAAAATAGAAGGCCCTCAGCTGACTTTTGTACTCATGCATTCTGAAATTCACAATGGGTTTGGGAACTCCTCATAGCATCAAAGCATACAGTTATGAAAATTATTTTAAAGCTTAGCTTTTGGTCTCTGAAAGAATCTTAATCAAGTAAACATAATTACTAACTACTAAAAATACTGTTTGGTTTTTTTTTCAAAAAAAATTATAACGCATATTAGCAATTAGATATGATAAATCACCTAATGTTTTCCTCCAACTTTTGTAAGTAATCCTAAATGTGATTTTCAGCTAATTAAATTGATCCACCTGTGGCTTTCATTCAAAATATAAATTATAACCTGCTTTTGGTTTAGTTTAGAAATACATAAATTCATCTCAAAATAAGACGTTTTTCATCTCAATAGCAAAATATCAGCTGTAGACAATGATTCTTAGAAATGATGCAAATATCTGCCTGAGTGAGTATGCATGCCAGTGGACTCAGGCAGGCCATTCCTAATACCTTGGGAAGACACATGAACATCATGCCTGTAATGTGAACATCCCTTCACAATGAATTAGCAGCCACAACAAGGCAGCAGCTCGCCTCCAGGCATACACAACAGCAAGGCTTCTTCCACAGCTGATGACCAAGTGGCCACAGGCAGTCGAAGCCAGGAAATCAGTGGTTATTACAGACCAAAATCAGTAGGATATCAAGGAAAATAATCACAGCATTAGATCATTACAAAATAAGTTCAAATTTGATGGGACAGGCATTTTTTCTCACTATGCCCTTCAAAAACAAGAGAAGCAAAAAATTAAAAATAGGAGCAAGCTTTGGATCAGGTACAGAGGACTTAGGGAGAAGAAGAAGGGGAAGAGAAGCAAGAAGTGCCAAGGAAATAAGAGAGAAATAAGAGCTATGGCTGCTGAGGAGTGACTGAGTGGACATCATTCAAATTCATGTGTGACTCAAGGGAGGGACAAAACCAGAGGTTCATGATAAGAGAATACAGGGAAGAGAACGGAGGGCATCGCGCGACCTCTTCGTGACACACAGCACCTAAACGTTACAGATGGGGATGTACTCTGGGAGCAATCAAAGAGGGAGTAAGGATCTACCCTATTTAAATTGTTCTAGATCTGTCCTATGTGAGTTGTAGTAAAACTAAATGGCGTATTTTGCATACAAAAGTAAAGAGCAAGTGAAAGATTTTACTTATGTTAAGTAAATAATTTCAGTAAAAGAAGACTATCTTTTATAACTCTATAAAATTCTCTGCAGAAAAAGTGGTTTGCTCCCAAACTACTGGGTGAATTGACAACTCAGTTTTTGACTGGATTGTTAATATACAAATATACCCATTAAACATGGTGGACTTTACACACAAAAGTCAGAGTTCACATCCATTTACATTCAGCAACACAAAATATCTTCATATTTGCATGTGTTTACTCTGCCCTAGCTTCTGAATTTTAATACATAAGAAATTTGATCCATAATCATTGCAACTAACCAAAAGATATGCTTAACTTTTTGTACACTACAATCAGGAGATTAATTCCTTTTATTTATCTGCATTGGAAGGTTTTGTCTATCCTCTCAGGGACACGAGGCTTTTCAATGGATGAAATTAGATGATGTAACTATTGTGAACCTTGACTCTCAGTATACAATTTCAGCAAGACAGAAAACCAGAGCATATACTGTGAATCCTAGCAGTGTCACAATGGGGCAATGAAACAACACAGTAAGATTTTGCTGCTGTGAAAAAAGAAGGCAAGACTATCCTTATACTGAGGTGAGTATGGAGTCTTTTTCCAAGCTTCACTTTGTTTCATAATGAACAAAAAACTCACTTCTCATTATATCTTATTATCACCTCAGACCTCAACCAAAACCAGACAGCAATTGCCATTAGTAACAACAATCCCTACAGGTGTATAATGCTCATCAGTGAAGAAACAACTCACTCCAGACAGATGCAGGGAAATGAGAAATGTCTGTCCTTCCACCAGGCCTGGGACAACTGTTCAGCTCCCGCTGAGCAACACTGCTGTGAAGATTTTTTTTTTTCTGATGACAAATTTCTCCATGCCATTCTGCAAATAACTTCTTAACTAATGATGTTAATTTTGTTTTCAAACTAGGTCCGTTTTCTAATTTATAGATTAAAATGGCCATTTACAGTCAGTATCATTTTGCCTGAAACCAGCTACAAAGGCAGTGTTAATTAGGCTGTGTTTCCAGAAACAATTTAATATAAAAGTAGATTTATTTAGATAGGCCTATTTTGAGTCTTTTGCCATAAAACGCCATGTGCTAGTCACGCTGCATTCAAAACTGAAATAATTATGTGTGATTTCAAACAAGAATGTTTTTAAACAATAAGGAAAGGAAGTGCACTGTGTACAGCTCTAGATATAGACATACTTTTTTTTAAGGCAAATTGAATTATTGTATATACTCTGATACAAAATTTTAGTATAAGAAATTAATCTCTAAAATCCCCTCATAAGAGATAAGAATACTCTGTAATTTGTGTATCATCTCATATGAGTATGCATGAACACATACTTAAGGTACAGCGGCTTTTCTGGCAACAGTCTTTCAGGAATATTTTATGTGTAGCAAATTTCCTTTATGTTTCATATTATAAAACAAAAAATTATACTTCCAAGCTAGGGTTTATCAGGTTCTCATTATCCTGATATAAAAGAAATTTTGACAGAACACATATCCAGATTGGAAATATTTTAAAATAAATCAGTCTCTAATTAAAGAGATCATTTAAACAGACATGTGAAATTCAATTTTTTGTTTATACCAAACTGGTTACTTATTCTTTCTCTTCAAATCATGTATATGAAAATATTGATTATTTTCATTTTTTATTGCTATTTTAGAAAACATTCTAGGGGAAAAAAATCTTGGAGGATTTTTCCATTGTTAGCCTTTACAATAAGAATTCCATATACAAGTGACTCATTTGGAACATGAACTGGTGGATTGCACAAGAAAATTCTTATTTTCTCATGACACATATATCAGTGAGACAGGAAAATCAGTCCAGTAAACATACAAAGTTTTTGTATTACACATTTTAAAACTGAGTCAAATACTGAGCTAAAACGTGTTCCTGAACAAAAGGAAGCATATATCATTGATGGTTGAGGTACTTAAATGATAAATAGGTGTGGCACTTCAGGGCATGGTTTAGTGGTAGAGTTGGAAGTGCTCAGTTAATGGGTGGGTTTGATGATTTTAAAGGTCTTTTCCGATAAATTTGATTCTATGATTCTGATTCTATAAACTATTCCTGTGTGAATTAGATTCTTTACAAAAGAGATGTGACCGTTTCATAACATTTACTAATGTATCTGGACATTTATCTGGATACAAGAGGGTAATTTTATTTTCAGTTTAATCCTTTGTTAAAAATCCCTTGCATCCCTCTGTGCTAAAACTCTAAAGTTAGCCTTTGCCTCTCTGTTGAAACAGCCAAAAGAAGTTCAAATTTGCATAATCAGAAATGATGTTTTACAGTTCCTTTTAGTGTAAGATCCAGTGTTCCCAGTATAATCAGTGGAAATACTCAATACAGACAGATAGTTCAAGGCAGTTCAGCTCACTTTAAAGCAAGGAGTTAGCACAAGGTAAAATTTTCTCCATGTACTCCATTGAGTAGAGTAGGAATTGCTTCACTTTTCACACAAAAGCATCCTGAGCTTTCTGAAATAGCTCAGGGAGCTCTGCCTACCCTCCCTCTGACCCTCTCAAAAGGCAAAAGTCTTGCATATTTTATCTCATATCAGCCACAGGAACTCCACTATTTTGAACATTAGGGTATCCTGACAAGAAATGCCTGTGAGTGGATAACTAAGTCAAATGCTAGATCTCCATCAAAGATAATTGGAAGTTGGACACCTGCTGACATGGAGATACTTGAATTTAAATACTTTAGTACAGATATTTCTCAAGTGAGTGCTGGAAGCTTCCCTTGTTTTCTCTAGCCATTGAACTGACCTTTCATTCCTTCATATCAGTTCATTTGGATGTATTTTGAGACATACACGATAAGTTGGATTTGAACAGAAGCTGACAACTTACAAAAAACTCCATGAGTAGTAATAATCTTTTAAAGTCAGAAAGTTTAGGCACTATGTTGCTTTTTAAAACCATTGAAGGATCTTTTTCAAGACTAATAAAATTATATAGAAATGCATGGAATCGGCAAACATAAAAACACAAGCCAAAACCTGACAGAAAAAACACATGGAAGGACAATATCACTTCAAGTATTCTGAGCCCAAAAATAGAAATACAGTACACTGTCATATGAAAGAAAATTGAGGTTCATACTCACCGAACACAAATTTGCTGATCAAATGAGATGATGATAACATAATTTCTGATAAGAAACAAAGCAAAAGTCATCTTTCTGAGAGGCTTTTCTAACTGAATATTAGGGCTGTGCCATAAGGAATGTATAAAAAAAAAAATTCATTCCTTGAAATAATGCAAAAAATGTTGCAGAGTGAAGGGCAGAAGGGTTGTGCTCATTACAAATATTCCTACATGGAAAACTGGAGAGCACTGGTATTTTCCTTTTTTTTTTCCCTTTAAATCTTCAGCAATGCATGCTGAAAGTGACCTACATCACTCTCCATACAGTACATCAAATAACCCATTACTTAACAAATCAGTGAAGCACCTCTACTAAATGAAAGGGACCTATAGCTTTAATCCCACTTCGATTAACTTTGTTCTTCTCAGAAGGCAGACTTTAATTTATATCAATTTGCAGTAATCTTTACAAGAAAATGCTACTTCACTTACACATGCTGTTTGACAGAAAAATGAATTTCTCAGGCATGTGGATACCCTATGATGGTTCCAATAAAAATTGCCCCTAGTAACAATGAAAAAGCTGAACACTTTCTATCTGCTTAAGTGATTTCTTTGGTTAGACAGATGATGAGGTTTAATGATGTATGTTGTGAATTCTCTCCACTAACAAATACAAGTAGCACTTTGATCAGCAGAAAGACCTCAAGGACATTTGGTATATATCATTTAAAATTTCCTGTACATCTCTGTAGAAAGTTACTGTATTCAGTTATACTATTACACCTCTGTAAAATAAGTTAAAAATTTCTAAAGGTCAACAAAACAGTGTGTTATTTTTGCTGATGGGGAAATATAGAAAAGGAATCTTTCAGGATAATGTTTTACAAATGGAACAAACTACAGGTAATCACTTAATTGCATAATTAAGCACTATACTTCTTTTAGGTGCCCCAACTTTTTGAGAACCCACACTTCTCAAGCTAATTAGTTATTTTTCAGAAGTCTTATATCTGAGTGCAATTTCTCAGGATAATGTTTTACATTATCCTGAGATAATGTAAATTACAGGGTCTTCAATGACCAAGTCTGCAAAGACAGTCAAATATGTATCTCTTATGCATTTCCTTAAGTATAGTGGGATTTAGAAGCTGAAGCAGAAATAGAAGGTATCATTTGTGTGTGCACTTACTTTTGCTGAGTTATATCTAAATCCAAAACAAGAAGATGCCAATGGGATGTTCAGAAGTCCTGTTAAATTATTCCCTAATTCCTTAATGGTCTGAAGCCATGGAGCCACATTTTTGCTGAATAACAAGCATGCAACAAATTCTTGATATGCCAAAAATGTTTGGTGCTCAGATGCCAGGAGATCAGCCGGTTCATTTCTTTTGCACCTCAAAAGCTATCACACTTGAGGAAGTATATATAAAAATAGACGCTGGAATAGTTTTGGCAGCAGGAACAGACTACCTGTGAACTCGTTTGTTAGCACATACACAACAGCCAATGACTTCACAAGATTCAAAAAAAGAAGTAGAATGCCTCTTTTCAAGTTCATGTGCTAACATGAAGAAGAGCCTGAATCTAGACTGTGAATGACTTAGCGTTCAAGCTGTAGGACATGCATCATCTCTGTAGCCTTATTTATTCAATTGACAATTAAATAGCTGATTACCAGCTATTTATGGAATATCTGCAGCAGAAAGTACTGGGACACCAAAACAAATGCTTTCTGAAAACTGAGAAATTCCCTGGAGCCTCAGAGATTCAGGTTTGTACTGTTGCTTCACCTGTGGCAGAACAACATTACAAAATGTACGTTTGCCCATCAGTGGGACACTAAAGTAACCACAAGGCTTCAGTACATTATGCAGGTAAGGGAATGATTGCTTATTTTCAAATTATCAGGACTAATGACTGGACTATCTTAAAAAGCAACAGACATCAAGGATCCCAACAAGTAAGAGCAGAACTAGACATCTCACAACAACCTATATTTAGGCAGAGTTAGATCTGACCTTAAGACCAGACCAAATTTTGATATCTGAGTCCAGACTCCTGTTCAGTAGGTCACTTACAGTATCTAGTGCTTTCTGAAGTGCCATTAGATTTCCTAACCTCCAGACAGGGATTAAAGAAGGCAAGTTTTCTGTCAAAACTGCAGGCCTCAGGTTGATGCTTTTGACATTGTACAGCAACTCAGGTATGTTAGGTGGCTATTGGGAGATAACCAAGTATAACCTTTTGCTCATGCAATACAAACAGCTTAGGGTATTATTCCCTTGACCAAATGAAGGCATTTATTTTATGCTGAATGTCTCTCTAGATTTTCTTGAATACAGAATAAGCATTAATATATCAATATTTAGAAAGGTTTATGAGAATATTGAACATTGCAAGATCTAGATTCTGTAGCAGATTTATCCTTGATAATATCTGCCTCACCACAAAGTGGTTGCCAGAAAACCCCAAATTAATGACATTGTTTCACAAAGCTGGAAAATCTCACTTCTGATTTGTAATTCTGTGGTTGTCATAAACTCTTAGAGACATTGGTGAAAGTAATAGTAGGGAAGGGTTTTCTGAATGATCTTTCCCGCAAACAGTTAAGCAAAATATACTCTCATAAAAGTCAGCTTAGAATTTAGGATTTCTAACTAAAGAGATGCCAGTCCTGAAAATCTTTTTTTTTTAATATCATTTTAGATTATTTCCCACTGTGTCACACTGTGAGAACATGAATAATTAATGTGGCAGCAACAAATCCAAACATATGGATTTGTATGTTTTGTGTTGGTCTTTGTTGAAAGGATAACATTCTGTACAAACACAAACAAACCCTGTTGCCCTTCAGTCTTCCCTCCCTCTGGGACTAGCATTGTACCTAGAGTAAAGGCAGACAGTTTACAAAGCTTTTTGCTGTTTAAATACATAGATGTCTAAGTAAATGCTATAGTTTTGCAGTAAAGTTTTATTTATACATAACCTTTTATTGATTTGTGGTTAATTAATTAAGCAATGGGTATCTGACCTAAATTTGGATAAAATATTGCTAGCACAAATATGGATTTTTATGTGGGTGTAGTTTTTTGGTTGGTTGTTTTTGGTTTATATATTTTTAATTCCTCTATTTCATATATAGTTCAAGAAGACACATCTCTTGAACTATATGAGTCTGTATCAGTTCAAGAAATGGCAATTCATTATACCTCTAATTTGTTGTTCAAGCAATTATTAGTTCAACTTCGAGATTAATTTGTAAGATAGTACGATATCATAATAATCATACTAAAGTGATAATATTTTATCAAGGCAATAAATGACATGAGTATAAATTGGCTTGGATGATACTCAGGATCCAGGGAGAAGTAATTTTTAAAATGAAAAAGAAAAAGTGAGCAATCATAAAACAACAAAAAGACAAGAAAGTAACAGTTTTTGAGCACAGTTTTCACATATGAAGTCCACTCAGGCTCAAATGTATTTGTAGTTAAAATAGAGATGCAACCAAGCAAAATATAGCTTTCCTGAGGACAAAAAGAGGGGGTGGAGGGAGTACCATGTGTTTAAAATTAGAAACTCTTTTCAAAGCTGATGATTACAGTTAAATATAAATGAGGGAATCCAGCCTATGACTGTCAAACAGAAACAGCTTCATAGCCCTAAGGGCCTTTCTAAAAACCACCCGAGTTCTACAAGAAAGGTGATCAGTCACGCATCCCACAGTTGTACAGGGGAAAAAATACTTAATACGAGTTGTAAGATATTTGACCCAAAAGATTTGATCTAATATTCCTTATATAATATAAAATTATCTTGCATGACTTCATCAGAAGTCCCTGAGGAGCTATTGCATAGTCACTGCTACTCTGTTTTGTTAACTGCCCATTTTTTCCTCAAATGAACCTTGTTGAAGATGCCTACTCATTTCAGCTTTCAGAAAGTCATTTCTAATTTGAAATCATGGATAAAATACAAAAAAATACTGATACTCTTTGTCTATGATTTACTCATTTCCCTGTTCATTAGTTTTTTCTTCCCTTCACTCACCCTCTTTTCCATTTTGGTTCATACTCATTTTGTGCATGGATGCCTGAGGTGAAAAACTCATAGATGCTTTTTCTCTTTTAACAGGTTAATGAAGAAATAATAGCCCAGGATGAAGCTATATTGGAAACAGAGAGTATTTTTCTTTATCTGACAGACACAATCAGCCTATCTTCTAATCAACAGCAAGATATCTAGCTAGAAATTCTGCCAAGGATATTTCTTTTATTCAATGGATAGTCATTCAATAAATATGAAATGTATCTTGGATATGAAGGGAACTAAATCTATTTATCAATCTTAAGTGATCTGAAAAAAAAACTGAGCAAACAATAAAAAAAAAAACAAACAACAAAACAGAAAATATATAGGATTTTTTCCCTCCTTGTTTTCATGTTTTTCCTCTGGTAATATATCCTCCAGTATAAATAACTTCATGGGAATGTCTGAGATTCAAATTTATTCTTCTAAAAAACCTACAGGAAATCACAAGTTATTCCTCTTGCAACTAAAACATCTGCACTGCCATGGATTTATTTCATATTACACTCTTAATTAACTCATATGTGCATAAAATTTGAAGATGAAAAATGTATTGCCTAATACAAGCAGGCATGATTTTCAGTGTCTCATTTATTTTTCTCTCAGATATGTTACAGAACATAAAAAATCTGAGGGCTGCTTGAAGGACTATGTGTACTAACACCAAGCATTTCTACAAGTAAAATTTAAAGTCATGATGTAATAATAAAATCTCTGTTGTGTAATTATTTACCTACAAGAATTCTTACTGGAAGTGACAAACTAAACAAAGGTTTAAAAAAGAGTATTCATTGCTTCTACCAACTCTGCCAACACATGATATTTTTTTATATGTGGTTTTTTGGTTGGTTTGGTTTTGATTGTTTGGTTTTCATGTTTTCCTAAATATTAGACCCCTAAGAAAGCAGAGAAAGCCTAATATATGGTATACTGTGAGGTTCCTGAAAGACAACTGAGACGGGCTTTTTTTTTCCTCAGATCTTCTGTAGTCAGTATAATCATAGTTGATCTTTAGGTACTTATTTTTCAGGCAGAAGTGATTTTTTTAAAGCTATCTCTGACCCTTTAAAATTGCTAAAAGGTTTCCCCTTGTTTCTAGATTTTAATGGTTTTTAAAAATTCAGCTTCAGTTTAAACTGTCAAAGCTCATTTTCAGCCCAAAAATAATTTAAAAAAAAAACCCAGAAGTTTCTTCCTCACACTCACTAATTTGACATGACAAGCAACAGTGATTGGGAGGGGTGAAAATACATAATTAGCAGAACTTTATAATGAAGGAACCACAGTACATTATGTGCAAATCACTCTACACCATACAGCATCTCCTTAAACCCCTCAGTATTAAAAACACATATACAATGCATTTACCCTATTTTCTTTCAAGAAAAGAAAAATAACCCCCCAAAAAAGCCACAAACAA
This sequence comes from Thryothorus ludovicianus, assembly GCA_013397245.1. Lineage (NCBI taxonomy): Eukaryota > Metazoa > Chordata > Aves > Passeriformes > Certhiidae > Thryothorus > Thryothorus ludovicianus. The sequence continues at coordinate 102,703 of VZTB01005217.1, forward strand.
AGAAAAAAAAAAAAAAAACCAAACAAACCCCAACCTGTTATAAACAAGAGACATCAACTTGATACTCTGCTTGGCTGACAAGGGAAGAACTTATTTCACCCTTCAGCGGAGACTAGAATGCAGGAAATAAAAAAATACAGTGAAAAATATAAAACAGACAGTGACTGAAAATTCACATCTGGACATGCTCAGTGATGATCTGCTAAGATTTTGGCAGAGCATAATGAAGAACCGTCTTCTTTGTGACCTCACTGAACATTTTCTCTGCCCAGTTTGGCAGACACATCTGCTCCTGAGAGAATTTGCATGAGGCAAATTTTAATTGAGTCACTGAAAGTCAGAACCATGGTCTGCAAAAACAAAATAGACCAACACTTCTTTTGCATCAGACTCAGGGAAAAATACAACTCAGAAAATATTAATTGGTCGAGCAATGTTAAAGTATTTCCATGCTTTGTTGTTTCACATATTCTCTCTTTACATTATTCTCTTCCCCTTCTCAAGGGGAAATTGGGAAAATTTCCCAATTTTCGCTTGAAATTTCCCTTTCCCTTATTTCTAAATTATTTTTCTTCCTCCTGCAACAATATTTTCATTACAGCATACATAGATATGCATCTTGCATATTAACTTGCTCTGAAATGGGACGTCATTGCAGTTTTTAACATCCTCATGAGGGGAAGGGCGAGTACCGATGTTTTCACTCTTGTGACCAGTGAAAGGACCCAAGGAAACAGCAGGAAAGTAAACCTGGGGGCAGTTGAGGTTTGATAACAGGAAAAAGTTTTTCATCCAGAGAGTAGTTCCAGAGCAGTGGAACAGGTTCCCCAGAGCCAACCTGACAGAGTTCAAGTGTTTGGACAATGCATTGAGACATATGGTGTTATTCTTGGGGTGCCCTGTGCAGGGCCACAAGTTGGATTTGGTGATTCTGATGAGTCCCTTCCAACTCAGCTTATTCAATTATTCTTCCAAAGTGAATGAAACTTTGCAATCAAGTTACCCAGCAAAAGAATAGCATTAGCAAAATGTTGGAATTTCACTCCAACTCCAACCAGTAAAATGTCTCAGTAAAACGATAATTTCATCCACCACTAAGGATGGTTACATCTGACTTTAAGTGAGAGCTGTGCAGGATGGAAAGCTCAGTGGAGGAACATACAGTAGCAAGTGTAGGATCCTGAACACAGGGAAGAATAACCCCAAGCACCAGAACAGTGTTGATCTGTTGGAAAGCAGTTCTGTGGAGAAAGGCCTAGGAGTCCTGGCATAAAACAAGTTGTCCATGAAGAAAGGCCAGTGGTATCCCAGGGTGCTTCAGGAAGAGCATTGCCAGAGGGTCACAGGAGGTGACCTTGCTCCTCTACTCAGCCCTGGTGTCACCACACCTGGAGCACTGTTGTCCAGTTCTGGGCTGCTCATTTCAAGAAGGACAAGAAATTATGGGAGACAGTCCATTGAAGGGTAACAAAAATGATTAAGGAACAGGGGTATCTATCTTATGAGAAAAGGCTGAGAGAATTGGGTTTGTTTATCCTGGGGAAGAGGTGACAGAGTAAATGCTATCAATGCACACAAACATGTTTAGTGCAGGCATCAAGAGAATGAGGCCAAGCTCTTCATTGGTGCCCAGTGAAAAGTGCTGCGGGCACTAACTGGAATATGTGAAGTTCCATCTAAATATGAGGAAAAACTGCTTTTCTTTGAGGGTGAAAGAGCATTGGAGCAGGCTGCCTAGAGAGGTTTCTGAGTCTCTTTCTCCGGAGATACTCAGTACCTGCCTAGACATAATCCTGTGCTACCAGCTCTAGATGAACCTGCTTTACCAGGGCTTCCAGGAATCAATTCTAACCCCAACCAGTCATTTTGTGATTCTGTGATGATTAAATTGTAAAATAAGCAAAACCATTTCTGTTCTCTCATATCTGTAAAAAGAATACCCAAAACACAAAGAAAATAAAAATAGGAATTAAAAAATTATATTAAAATTAATGTTCAGCTAAAATTTTCTTTAAATCTAAATGCTGACATGAAGACTCCTGCCCCCGCGGTCACACTGTATATCCAACATTAAGTGAAAGTTTTTGATCTTTAATTAAAGTCTGAATCCTTTAAGTTATTTTTAGGAGTATATACATATGTTTGCGTGTCTACACACACACATACACACACACACACACACACACACAGATCATACTGTCCATATTCACAAAGTTTTCATGGCACTATCAGTGATCAGCATTAGCACAAGATGACAAACTGGTAGCCACACACAGTTAACAAGCAATTCACATCTGGTTCCCATGCTGGGACTGCAGTATGAGGCCAGTCTGTTGACATGCAGATCTTGAGATAATCCAAATTCTCTGTCAGAGCAAGTGAAGCAGCCAGATTGTGTGAACAACGCTGCAGTCCACTCCAGTACTGAGCTGGACACTTAACCCAGTCCTACACCACAGCAGAGCACAAATCAGGAGCATTTTAACAGTCCACTTGAGGGCTGCTTACAGAGAAAGTCTTCAAAGAAGCCCCACTAAGCACACAGCATTCCAAATCCTTCCCACGTGGAGATGCTGGAAATGTGGCTCATGCAGCCATGAAGGCTAGCCAGCCTAATCCACCCTGCAGGTGAGTTGGTTGACATCAAACATTGGTCTGAAGCTCAAGGAGACCCCTCTGTCGATACATGCTGACCCACAGCAATGTCCTGAGCTCTGGAAATCTACACATACTCTCCATTTGTAGGTCTCAAATAATCTACAAACAGAACAATTTCTTTAATAATGAAAATATTTTTCACTGGGTATACACAGAGTTTGTTTACCAACAAGGAAAACTCAGAAATACATTGTAGAAAAAGGGGAGTAAAAACTCCCACGATCGTGAAATGGGATTGTATTAATACTGCACAGGAGTTCTAATGTTTTGCTGTTTCTAATCCCATTCATAGTTGTTCTGTTTTACCAGAGCGTTGAAGTGCTTAAAAATGTTTTCATGCTTTGTGTACTATATCCTTTCCAGGTATATCCATATAGTTTTCCTTAAAATATGTTTATACACCTAGAAAAGAAGCCACCTAATTTTCATTTGGCTTTGTTCAAGTATCCTGACAATTCATTGAAAATACTGCAATACAGTTCTCACGCAGTACTGGCTACAGACCCATTAGAAATAGGAAACAGAGTCAAGAAAGCATGCAGGTAATACACAGTGTTTTCTAAATACAGAGATCAGGCCAAAAGCCAGCACAGTGTAAAATGGGAAAGCATCCAAAAGAGAGCTTTATGCTCTTCTCAGGCATAAATATTTATCAACCAGTGCAAGAGAATGTCACATTCCTCCTCAAGCAAAGAATTTGCTCAGAAAGCATTCCAGAAGAGACAGAAGGGAGAGAGAATGAAGAAGATGGAAAATAAAGAAACATAAAAAAATGTTGCTTTTATGATGTAAAGCTGGGTTATAGCATAGGGCCCCAAATAAGAAGCTGAACTAATCACTGTTACTTTTGTTGTCAGGGAGAAAGAAGCCTCTTCCAGAACACCAGCCATCTCCATGACTGGCCAACACTGAGTGCAGCACAATCAAAATGGCAAACAAACATTATGCCATGTGAAAGCGGAAGATAATTTAGAGGTTGATGCATGTGCTAAATGAAGAAAAGCAGGCTGTGAGTAAGCACCATACTCATCTCATTAAAGCATCACACACCTTTTCTAGCTTACATTTACTTTCCTCTCAGAGAAACACAATCAGCTTGCTTAGTTTCCTAATGAGTGTAATAGACAATCATGTAAAGTAGACTATCACTTGGTAAATATGTAATGGGGAACTGCAGGCAGTCTATTAGATGCAAACTTGCTTAATTCTTTAATTATGTGTCTTTGATCAAAAGCAGCTTACTTGGAAAGATTTTTTAAAAAGCAAAGTAATGAGCACTCACCTTTCATGTACACTATTGACTGTTATGCCAACCTGATATAACTGTGGTTTCACTGCTTGTATGTCAAGCACACCACTGAAATTGAGATAATAAATGTTACTTACAGCTATTAAAGCTTTTCTTTTGGAGACACAGACCTGTAAGAGCTGTTCTGCACTTTTAGCTTTTCTTTCCATCTCTGTCAAGTATCTCAGAGAATTTTTAAAAGATCTAATTGAGGCCATTTATCTTTATTTTTTTCTTCCTTGTCCTCATCCCCTTTCCTTTCCTCATTAACCTCAAAATCTCTGTTGAAGATCTCTTTCCTATTACTTTCAACGCCTTCTACTGCTCCTTGGACTTCATCTTCTGACAGCCCTTAATCAAGACATAATCTTCTCAAGACTCTCCTACCTGCTACGTATTTATCAAATGTGGCCATTTCCTTCTCATCTCCTTTCTACCTGGTCCCTCAAATAATGTCCTCTCTTTAGGCCTGGTGCATTTTGCAAAGGCACAAAAGAGTTGCAAACCAAGTTAATGTCTTGTGCAATTTAGTTTTTACAATCATGGTAAATTATCAGCCTGAAGGCAGTGTGGCAAAGGAAGAGTTTCAGAACCTGTTGCTCCAACATTTTGGATGCAAGTATAAACAAGCTGCTGTCATCTTTGGCTGGCCAAGGCTACGGCCCACACTGTCAGAGACTGGTGATGAAATCAGTGGCTACATAACAAAATCAAAGCTTTGAGCCCAGTCTGAAACATGTCATGGTAAGTAGGGTCTAGAATGGGGTAAAAATCCCTTTCAAAGCATTAAAACTGGAAGTTAAATTACCTGGATGTTTTCAGTATAGGATTGTGACTATCTGCCAACATATCTTTGGTAAGTTTCCACAAACATGGAACTCTTATCAAGAGAGAGTGAACACACTACATGTTCATTACTGGTTCTTCTGTATAGTGAAACATTAGCAAATTTATGACTGATATGGAAGACAAGGCTCATTCATGTTGCCTACTTCAATCCAACTTCATGGGAAAAAAAGTAATAATAAAAGTAATAATAAAATCATTTAAAAGACTGAAATTAGGCAGAAACTAAAATAAAAAGGATGCATAGGAATGGTCTCTACAGTGTTCCTGCAGCTTATTGGACATCAGGAAAAGTGATTGATGCTATTCCTCTCCTGCAAATGTATCTTATACACAGAAACTTCTTATCTTAAGCATAGCAGTTCGAATTCTTTTAATTGGCTACATGAATTGATTGTTAACCTGATTTTTCTTTTTATAAATGAAAAAAAAGATAACTTTTGCTGCATTCTGTTACAACCAAGGGGTAATTAAATATTCCTTCTTTTCTGTAAGAAAAAGAAGAACCTACACATTGAACAGAAAGAGCCTGATTTGTCTTCTTAATACAGGTGCAGTTTGTGCAGATTACTGTTTCATAAAAAAAAAATAAAAAATGCTTAACAGTACTGTAGGAGGGCTTACCAAACCACAAAAAGCTAAAAAAAAGAAAAAGAAAAAAAGAAAAAAAAGAAAGGGAAGATTAATACAATTCTGAAAACTTGCCTTAGCTCCATGTGTTCACTTACTGAAACTGCAGTACAGAATCCATTCTCCTGCCAACTGCAGCTGATACTCTTATACTGTTTCTATCTGCAGTTTCTTCTCTATGTCAAACATAATGACCTAATTTTCTGAAATCCTTGCTAGGACACATGCAAAACAGTATCATGTTTTGCCACACACTGCCTAAACTTTCTGTTTGGGGTAAATACATAGATACAATTATTAGGTCGATGAGATTTACTTGGATTTTAGAAAATTTTAGAAATCAAGAAATTTCTTCTTGATTTGCATGAAATGTTATTCATTTTTTGAAATAATTCTTGGACAATTTTCAGCAACATTTTTCAGACATTAGTGTTTTCTGACTTTGATGATGGTATATTGTGTAATTTACATTAATGCTAACTTTCAGAAAAACAATTTTTTTTTTAAATACCAGAATGTTTCAAATACTCTTCAAATTCCACTTGCCTCTCAGAATCACAAATCACATTGCTAAAAATCAGCCCAAGTGCAAATACTGATATTATGTTAGAGAATAAGATTGACAAGAGTAAGAACTGCAATTATGACATGCGCTAAGCAACTCTTTCAACACAAAAAAAAAATTAACTTATTATCACTGAAAATTGATGGTATTCAAAAAGTGAAACTTCTATTTAACATAATTTATAACTGCCTCAAAGCAGGACCTCTAGGAAATCCTGTTTTTTCTGTCTTAAAGTAATAAAATTGGTATAGCTTTTCTTCCCCATATCTGCTTAGTCTCTCATTTCTTCTCCTGACTAAGCTGAGTTTCATCAGTTGACAGGTGTCTGTAGCAGAGTGAACCAAATAGTTTTGACTAAATGAAGAAGCAGTGTCCTGTTCTGACATACCTGTGGTGATCCAATCAATGACGTACATGCATATCTACTGCAGGCAGCAGGAAGAGCAAATGTGATGAATATAAAGACCTAGGTACAGCAAAAATGTGGAGATATATTCTGTATTTTTTGACTTTTCTGAAGCTTTTTTTTAATAAGGTGGAAAATACAGAATTCATCTCTTGAGATTCCATACTAAGTTTCAAGGGAAGATAGTTAATGGAAAATGATTCTATTGGTAATCTCAGCACTTCTGATTACACAACCTTTGAAGAATTGTTTAAGTTTAGAGCAAAATATTACACAGGAAATATCTTCAAAGTAGTCTAAAAATACTACTGTGAGATTGCAGAGTTAATTCTCAGAACACAGGTAAACAGCAGTGTTTCTGCATTTTCTTTGAGTCACTAATGTAACCCAGAAATCTAATTTACCAGTGTCTTAGCAGTTCTACAGAAGAAGTGCTACCATATGATTTTTCTCACTTCGTGATTTACTCATCTGTTGATTTCTGCACATCTTCCCGCTCATTCGCAATGCTGTTTTTGCTTCACCCTATGCATCACAGTTAAAAAAGAAAACTTAAGAGCCTCATGTAATTCAGCTTGTCATTTTCCCCACAAAGTTAACCTGCATATGTAGGGAAAACAGCAGCAGTTCAGAGCAGGAAGATGCTACATACATGCACTGACATACTGGCACATCTGTTTCCATTGTCAAAAGATCAGCTCAGGCTTAGCTGTCATTGTATGTAAAGTTTTATATACACATTCAGTCAGTCCTCTGCACTAAATCCCTGCTGTAACCTCTCTGATTTTACACATTCCAATAATTACCCTAAAAGAGGAGTGCAATCAACCAAGTTTCCTTTGTCACGTGTAGAGGGTGACCCTTTTCTCCCTAGAAAGAAACTCAGCACAACTGAGAACTTCTCTTTGGAGATCCTTTTGTCTCTCCACTGATGATAAGGGGTATTTAAAGGTACTTAGATCTTGACACTAAGACTTTGAAAAGCATCTGAAGTTAGGTGGGACCAACTTTGGCCCCAAGCACTGCTGACATATATAAGGGGCCATGGCATGAATGGTCATCTCATTAAACTTCTTACAAGGTTATCCAAACAATCTGAAAGAGTTCATACTACAAACATACTACAGTACCTTAAGTCTTTCAGTTCTAAAAGGCTGTCTGTTCAACCTATTCCTTTAAGCAGGATTTAGAAGACGTGAAGGGGGGAAGAAAGGGAAAGAGAAAGGAACTGGACAAGAAAGACAGACATACATCAATCTACAAGAATTGAAGTCTTCTCGTCATGCTCTTCTTCTTCCATTAACTTCTTCCTTAGCCAGTTGAGTAAGGACAGAAATATAGATTACTAGAGAAAGATAAACCTTCCCTTAATAATGAGATGAGGAGAATATGAGAAACTATTGTTTACCTAAGACAAGAAGACAAAGAAAAGGGTTAAGCTTCCTCTCTTTAAACAAAAGTTATCACCTATAATGGAAGACTAAGACTGTGAGATTTGTTCCCTTTCTTGCTCCAAATATACTATCTGAACTTATTTTTATTTTCTTTGTGCCACAGTTTCCATGTCTGTATAATAATAACAGTTCCTTAGAAGGTTACTGGAAAGTTTAATTCACTAATGTGTGTAAAGTACCGAGCAATTCTTAAAATGGGACAGTGGATATGTGAAATATTATTAATCTGTCAGATATTTTCCTATAAAATGAGACCCTTTTGTCTAAGTAAAAAATAATTGGTATGACAACAAGACTGAAAGCTTTTAAGTATAACATAAAAGCTTGCTTATAATGGTGAGGTTGTCAACTGACACCACATCCTGCAGAAATTGTGATTCAAAGACTGTAGCATGACAACAAAGAATTATTTTAGCTAGTATAGTCCACATTTATATGTATTCCAGTATTATTATTGCATCCACAAAAAAAAGGAAAGTACAAGGGACAGAGAAACAAATGCACCTCTGAGAAATCTCTGCCAACCTGACAGCTAAAAAATATTGCTCCTCTGCTAAAATTTTTGATGGATATTAGAGGAATCAAACTTTGGAGTTCTTTAGCAGACATTCAAAATTATTAAAGCATGAGTTTCAAGGAACTGCACCCAGAGAGATGCACTATCGGAATTAAAGAAGAATAGTAAAGAGATATTTGATACCTGTAAAAGCAGGCTAAGGATTTATCTCATGGGAATTCTGGCAAGCAGTGTGCCTATGTGTTATAATAAGGACTGACTATGAGAACAGCAGCGTGCTGGGAATACTCAGAAAGTCGACAAAGATGATGAAGGGCAGATTTTGACAAGGACTTTTTCAGACAGGCTGGGTTTCTTATAACAGAAAGCATGTTTGAAGAAGGCAGGTTATGAGCCAAAGAGTGGTAGCGCTAATGAATAAACCAGACAGGCAGGAAAGGTACCATGTGTTCTTTTTATCATCTCACTTTAGACAGGAGCCATGACAGAAACTCAGTCTGCCTCCTATCTTTCTAATCCTTATATGTGATAACAGAAGCATGGTAACACCACTTCTTCCCTAGCAGTGAATCATACTGTGTACTGAGGTTCAAGCTAGCACAAGAATGAGTATTTAAAATTCCCTTCACCACTTCTGTTACCTTCAAGGGGGCAAGGACCAAATGTTACCTTTAGCACAGATGTAATGTCAAAGGACCTCAGCCTCTGTTTGGTTCAGCAGCTCCCATAGCAACTGCCATAAAGTGCTAATAACATGATTTAGAGAAAAGAAAGAACTGCTTCAACAACTTAAAAGTAGCAGAAACATTTTTTTCTGTCCCTGCATATCTTTACACCTGGTGTTCTAGGAAAGGCAACTGAAAACACTCTTGATGACTACAAATAAAAAAGGAATGAAGTACACAAGACACATCAGATAGTGCAATAAACACTTGGTGTAATAAATAGTTCTATCTCATATTTGCTGGGAGGTAGCAGTGTGCTAGAAAGCAGAGTGACAAGTGTGCTTTAAAAAGTTTAAATTGATTGATAAGAGAACTGACTCACTTGCAAACCAAGTGATCCTATCTACAAGCAAAAGAAATGTAATCCCTGCATAAAAAGTCCAAACTGGTAAATTTTATGATTATACTGAAAAGGAAGAAACAGGAACAAGACAAGGAAAATAATACATGGTTGCAAAACAAAATTCAAGACTGTAATTCAGCTGAGGTCTGCTGACCCCACAAAGCACAAAAGCCCAACTCAAACAGCTACTGAATGACAATGAATGACTGAATTCCAGCTCCAATATTTCAGCTAAAATCTGGATGCAACATAAACCAGCAGAACAAGACTCTGCAGGTGAAAAATGTCAAAAAGTCAAAATGGCAGCAGCTATCATTTGTGAATTTTAAAAAGATAATTAAACGCAAGAAAGGCTCCTGTACACAGATGGAAGATTTAAAAGGTTAATGAAGGTATAATAAAGATGGAGATCTGACTAGGAATGCAATAGCGGCTTGAAAAAACAAATATGAATATTAGGCAGAAAAGAAAGCTGATTAAAGTAATTTCCATTGGACTCTTGTCTTCCCACTTGCCATCCATCTACTTTTCTGGTCATTTACTATACATAGGCAGATATATAAAATATGTAGGATCTCACTTGTGGGATCTCAAATTATGACCATATCCCATGACCCATTATGAATCAGTAAGGCCACTATGAGAGCGTATGTATGTTTCTAAAAAAAACCCTTAACAAATAATTTTTATTTCAGCCATTCTACTTTACCTTGCCAAGTGTCAGTAGCAAGCTGTATGTTTATGTAGCTTTCAGTAGCTATTTTAATCTTGTCATTGTTTTGAAATGGTCTAAACTAATGGATGGCAGAAATTATTATGATGTGTTACTTTTCCAGATGAGAAACTTGGAGGTGAAACTGGAGGTAAATACAAACTTCCTCTCACTGACTTTCAGCTTCCTCAGGGTAGATGGTTATTTGTTTCTTCCCAGTAAGATTTACAAAAGGCATGACACAACATTAGGGTTAACATGATAGTTCTTAGAAGTAGTATCTTCAGGCAAACTCCATCTTGGCAATATTTTAACTTTACAGTGCCCTTGAATATATATATAAATGCAACATATTTTGACAGCATCATGTAATCTCTGAGTTTCTAATTTTCCATAAATGCATTTTTGTGGTAACGCATAGCCTGTTTCCTCTTCATGGAATACCTCAAAAGGTCAAAAAGCATTCTAAACTTTTCTCTAAATCCCTGAAATCTCATAATGGAATTAATGCCTGTATTTTTAAGTATTTTTAATGACCAAAGCATAATCAAACAATAAGCAAAGCACATTTGTCTGAAATGCCCTCTAGTTCCAAATTCAAGTGGCACTATCTCAGTGTACTTGAAAGTTGTAAAATGTATGTTTATTTTTACAATAAGCTTTTCATCAATACAAAGAGACACCATTTAGCAGAACCTGCTTGGAATTAATGTATTGGGCCCAGAAGTTGTAATGTGTGGCCACAGAAAGGTAAATTTAAGTCTTTTTTGTATTTCTATCCCTTTTCTAAGAGTCCTTGTTTACTGAGTTGGACTTCAAAATAGGTTATAAAGGTTAGAATTTTGACACTGCAGGTGTTAAAATTTATGCCTCCTTGCCAAAGTTTCAGACTAAGTAAAACCACCATCAGCAATGACTGCTTTTTCCTAACTATACCCCTTTACCAGAGAACAGGAAAGCAGTCATGTAGGAATTGTACAAGTGGTCCTAATCCTTTGAATATTTTCTGTGTAGGAGGAATTTGGGATAGTGGTAGGTTAGCATATATTTCAGGAAGAGTGCAGAGCGTCCTCAATAAATTTCAGCTTTGGCAAGCATATTCTCACTGATTTCATAATTGCTGACAGTTGTCAGTTGGCTGGGACCAAGCTACAAGATGATTGGAGTTGAGAGTAAGCAAAGCAGAGAAACTGCTTAAAAAGGGAAAAGGAAAGAAAGGAGTGCTCTGGCATCAAACAAGAAATGAATCAGTAAAAAAGCAGGATCCTAATACTGATGATGGAAATAACAGTGGAATAACCTGTAATACACCACCCTGCAATGCCCCAGTGTAGAAGAAAAGGGGCAGCATCCATGCCAATCAAACAACATACCAACCACATACATGATCTATACACAAATACACAGAGTCGGGGTGTTATGACACAGAGACAGATGTCCTGGCCTGTGATGTAGCTGACTCACTTAACCACAAGAAATTACTGAACACAGTACAGAATTCCAGCAAGGAATTGTTTGAGCTGGTAAAGAAGCACGAGCTTCTTTACTCAGCATGAAAAGGTGACAAAAAGGACAAAGCGGTAGTGATGAGAGGAATCATGTGAGACCAACCAAACTTCACGTGTGCTTGAAGGGCAGAACTGGAGACCTTTTGTGGAGAGAAGAGCCTCACAAAGCAATATTAAGTAAAGCCATAAAAGACAAGATTACCTAGGTAATGGGTTTACAGGTACTAAGTTTGGCCACTCATATAGGACAGGAACACCAAGGCCAGCAACTGGAGGAAAAGGGATGTAGGTCTGGCTCTTGAACACACCACATGTGTGGAGCCAATGCCAGATCCCATTGTGTGTATGTGTGTTTGTGTCGCTGTGTGACCACCAGCAAGCTTCTTATGCTCCCCAGCTGGACAGGAGAGCACTGTGGGTGTCCATGAGGGTGTCACTTGGACACAGTTTGCTTTGTTGTCCGTGTGGCTGGTTGTGCCTTACAGTGTGTTCACCTCTGTGTGCCTGCACAAACACCTCTGCAATACAGGCCAGCCTTGCCACAACCTGGACCTGCAAATGGGAATGGCAGCAAACAGACTCAGAGGAGAAAGCACCTGAGCTGGAAAATCCACTGGATTAGAGTTGTCATAAAAGAGCTTGTCTTTGGAAGTCCTCTGCTCCCACTTACTAACAGGGGGCTTTACAGCTGGAGCTGGAGAACCTCTGTTGATACAATAAAACTAAAAATCAAACTGGACATTTAAAGGAGTTGCAGAAGTGAAATATTTGTGCTTTGTCTGGCTAAGAAAATAAAATTCTTTATCTCTTTCTCCTGTCCCATGCTTATTTATGTTCATGTGTGTGTGCATAAATAGGTAGATAAACTAAAATACAGGCAGAGAGATGCAAAAGAATCAATACATATTTGTTGATACATTTTTTGTTCAGCTTGAGCTTCACAGAGGGTCAGGATATACTTTTTTGGGAAAGGTCAAAAGCTTCATACTGCAAGTGTCACTGACTGTACTGTATTTATGAATAAAGTTTCTTTTTCTCAGGCAGATGAAAGATCAGTTTGCATTTCTCTGATGTTTTACTTATTGGTGGAGTTTGCTTTTAGTTGTTATTTTGTTTGTTTGTTTTTTGCTTTGTCTGTTTTTGTTTTGGTTTTGGTTTTCTGTTGCTTTGGGGTTTTTTGAGAGGGGTTGTTTTTTTCTTTTTTTGACTTTATGTTGTTTTTCATTTACTAATCATTGCTTACTAATGTAGACAGAAAGTGTAATTTGAGTAGATTTACAAAAAAAATGAATAGATTTACAGACATGTCTCTTCCTAAATTTTGACACTTTTCAAATACCTCACTCAAAACAAGAGTAATTTAATGGTGATCACATCTTACTAATGAATCCAAATGCTCTGAGATGAGCACAGGCTTTCATCACAAGAGCGGTTTATCAATAGTACAACCTTGTCATGAGAATATCCAGGGAAATTTACTGATATCAGCATACTAAAATAATTAGGCCATTATTACCTCCTGCATCTGTGCTCTGATTTCTGCTTTTGCCTATGTGACTACAAGGAAATAGCACTGGAATGTCCAATAACACCAGTCGGTTAAGAACTATTTTTGTATTCATAGAATATAGCTTTATATGAGATTTGAGTAAGTAACTATCCATAGATAGGCACTCTCAATATTACCCTGCCTACTATGATAGAAATCAGAGGACTCAATCCACTGAAACAACTTTCTTCACAGCAGGCATTATCCCAGTGCCTGCTCAGTGGGCAAAGCTGCTGCATTTGGAGATCTATAAGGCTGGACTCCTAAAACTTATTGTCAACTCTGCTTCAAATACCTGTGAGATTTGTACTTTGAGTACATCATTATCTATATATTACAGCCTTTTCATGGAATTTTATATTGCACCGTACTAACAATTAAAGGAGATAAGAAAATTAAATGGCACACTTGTAGATGTGTTGAGGCAATCTTGATTTTTTTTTCATTTTTCTAGTATTAATTTCAGACATGTTTCTTATTTAAAATAGCAAAGAAATTATTTTATAAACATTCCACTATACATTAAATATCTAAAGTGTCTTTATGATAATTATGATGGAATAAAGTAGAGGCTATGGACTCTAATATTAAATTATATACTTGAACCCTAGGTTTTCAATTTTGAAGATGCCAGCAGATGAAAGAATAAGCATGGAACAGCATTTGTGGATGAGGGAGTAACCATATCTGTCAGTCATGAGGCCACTGCTGCTATAGTCAACATTAAATCCTAGTGTCGGATGCTTCACTGTGCACTAAGCAATAAAGCACAAAAGAAAAGATTGCTTGTTATCCTTATTGGCCAGAATTGCAGCTGGCTTAAATGGCTACATCTTTACTAACCTTAGCATAGCTATGCTGAGATGTTAGACCCATTTCTTTAGAGGTATCATTCCTGATGTCTTTCCATTCAAGAAAACACGATCAAGTATACGTATAGTTCTTAAAGCTGCCTCATCTTTAAATACACACACAGACATGTATCAGAACTTTTCTATCTCTGGCACAGAATTCCTAAAGCTAAAGTATAGAGATAGATAAGATGATTACATTCAGACTATATAATTTCAAATCAAAATTCTGTCTGTGAAATTAGTTTGATCTGTAGACAAATGTCAGCTCTGTGCCCTATTAAACTTGCAATTGTTTTAAAAGGACATATCAGTGAGCCCTGAAATGTTGAAAAAATTTTAATTGGAAGACAAAGAAAATATCACTAGTAAAATAAAATATGCAAAGAAAAAGCATACTAGAAGCTAGTTTAATTTAAATGAGCATAGTCCTGATGATTATTATTTTTAAAAGTTGCTGCTGTGAAAGTATATTAACTTTAAAGATTAAATTGCATAATTAAATTGATTGTTGAGCTACCTATTAGCAATCCCATATGCTTAGTAGGGTAAAATGCATGGGATTTATGATTGCCATACCATAATATACCCATGTAAAGCATTGAGGATTTGTGTAATCTAATTAGAATGAGGAAATAACAATTTGTAATGTTCTACCTTTTTTATTATTCATCCAAGACTAAGTATTATGAATGATTTTTTTAAAGTATTTCAATCATTTTTCTCTGGTAAATTTGTACAGTTTGACAGCAGCAATTTAAAAATGAAGACAGAAGAGGGATTTGATTTTTATTTTTAATTATGGAAATGCAATCTTCTTCACATCTACTTTCAAAATGATGACTAGAGGCTATTTGCTTAAGTGAACAGTGAACAGTATGATGAGTGAATAATCACACTTACTGCAGGAACTGTATAACTTATGAAATTATGCTAAAAGGCTGCTAGATATAATACTAAAGAAAAGTATCATCAGGACTTTGTATTGTATATACTCTTAGACTGAAAATAGCATTTTGATGGAATAAAGTAATCACATCTTGATGTGGGATAGCAGTAAGGGATTTTATATGTACTCTTTCCTAAATTCTGCTAAGAATTTCATAACTTGAAAATAAAATTAAAATATTTTAACCCTAATAATAACACAAAATATGATTATTCAAATTCATGTAGTATGACCAATGTCATCAACACAGGCCTTAAAAGACTCAAACACAGTAATTATTATAATGTTGTTAGACAGGGAAAAAGCCAAACAGTGTTAGTTCAAATGACATCTAATTCAAAACAAATTTTGGTAGAATATGACAACAAATGAAATAAAGTGTCATTATTTATTCTCTGAGGAAAGATACAAAAGCTTGCTTTCATTTCATTCAGTGAGAAATTTCCTATTAGCAAAGGCTGAGGAACTATTTGATTTAAGGCTTTAAGCTATTTTTTTAATTTATTTTTTCTTTTTTTGCTAAGAAGAGTATTCCAATTTCCATTTCTGGTAATCTGACACTTTGCATACTACTGAATTTTCTTCTGCTCACACACCTAGAAAAGATCTGATAAACTACTTATTGAATTTACTAACTTCAATAAAAAAGACCCTCTTACTATTCACTTATCTTCAAGTGCATCTGGAGAAACATTTCTTTTCCATGGGAAAGAATATAATATCTGTTAAATTTTAATCCTTGGCTCATTACATATACAGACCTAATTCACATACTCCAGAGCAGCTTCAGTTTTAGTCTTGAAATATAACCAAGCAGCTACAATGGAGCAGTCAATCAATGTTAAGAAGGCAGTTTTAGCAACCTTAACTAAGCACTCCCTTTATTTTTCAATTGTAGAGAAAAAAGAAAGAAGGAGAAAAAAAAATCACCTTTTCTTATTCTTTCCATCCACTTTGTCAGGCCTTACCTGAGCGACAAAAAAATTTTGCTACCCTACATTTTACTATAGCAAAAGCTTTGTGACCTGGTTTGTTTAATCACATGTTGATAAAAAATAAATAGAAAAAAAATCTCCTTAATTCAAAAAATTCCTTATTTGGTGAGATGTTCCTGCCTTGTGTTAGTTTTCAGCTTTCCCATCCTGCCGTGCTCCAGGGAGTGCATCAGCAGTTCAGATCAATCTCACAGTCTACAGTTATGCATTACTTTCCTGTTGCTGTATGTTCCCTCTTGTTTGACTCATTGTCCACACTGCTGCACATTTATGGGGGCAGATAAATCAGAATCTTTGGGGTTGATGGACTATCCAGTTTCATCACCTTTTACTATTATTTATTGTTTCTTTTATGTCTGTATGGCAGCTACAGAACAGCACTATCTTCTTCATTTCCCAGAAGGGCAATGTAGCAAAGGGAATTGAATATATCCTGTGCAACTTCAGATATTTATCTCATCTAAATGTGGCTTTCTAAAAAAATTTAGATGAACCACATCCGGTAGTGCTTATTTCTCTCCAATGAGTAGGAGGAGTTTAGGATGGCCAGCTGAGATGCAGTCATCTGAATTTAGGAAGATGAATCCAAGTCCACCTGTCTGAGGTCATCAAAGTAGTCTGAAATTCAAAGTAGCCTGTGATTTCAAATCACATCTCAGGTTTACATTTTGTATTCTGGAATATCTGAGAAATAAAGTGATGGGATAGATTTGTCAGACTAATGAAGAAGGGCTAATGCTGTATTAGTGTTCTTATGAATTGAAAGAATTTAGATTATGGATATCTTCAGAGACCCATTTGATATAAAATATTGTAATCCCCTTGAAAATTTAAGATCCTATAGTTATGGTTTATGTTATTATATCAAAATTTTTAAAATAACTAGCCCCTTAAGAAAGTAGTATAGTTAAAAAAAAGTTTGCAGATTTTTTTATATTATATACACAGATTTGAGATCTCTCTGCATCTAGAACAACTTATTATTTTTAACATAAACAAAATGAAGAATTAAATTATGACTATGTGAACACATTAATATTTATTAAGAGTTGTACAAAATGAAGGGATCTAAATATTGTTAATTGAGCTATTGAAGTTTGACTTGTCTAGAGACAAAGAACGTCTCTACAGCACTGAACAATGCTTCCTGTTGACTCAGATAATGATATTTTATGCAAAAAAAAGGTCATTAGTGGATCCATATCAAAACCTGATACTTGTTTACTTGTATTTTTTGCCTTTGGTACATTCTATGGTCTAGACCTTTGAAAATTAGTTGAACAGTGTATATGTGAAAGCACTAAGCAACAGATGAAATAAAGATAAGGCTAGAAGTGAACAAAGTATTTATTCACTTTGATCTCCAGCTCTCAAACTATTATTTATAGTACATAGTGTCCTTCTCAGGTGAAAAATTGACTCCTATTAGCATAAGGCTAACAAAGGAAGACTTTATGTTTGGTTTTTTTCTTGTTTTTTGGTTTTTTTTATTAGCTATTTTTTTAGCCTTACAGAATACTGTAACAGAGTAACTGACTGAAAATGAAAACCTCTGTATTGCTCACATCCACTCTTAAGGTCAGAAATTATTTATGCATATTTTTGAACTGTGTATTGTTTTCTTTGTTTCATCTTCTTGATGGCTTTCATATCCTTTTCCGTGTGTTTCCTAAAGAGGACAAAGGGCTGTGTTTTATTTGCAAACATAAACAAATTCTAAGCATCTCTTTCCTGCACAGGTGCTTTCTGTAGAGCTCTCCTTGCAGGGGTGCAACTTTTACAGTTAACATTGCTACATTTTGCAAATGAGAAGCAAAAGCTGAGTAAGGACGATCGTGACAACTCCAATCTTGACTTGCATTAGGCATAAACTGGTCAGGACTCCTACAAATATCAAATACCTTGTTTCAGCCTTAGTTTTTTTAAACAGTGTTTTTCCTTTAATAATAAACAGCATGTTATGACAATCCTAATAGGGACTGATTGATATGGACTCACACTGGCAGAGCTCTTGCAGTTGTTCTAGCCTCAGATTCCTCCAGAATTTCTTAGTGGCCATTGCATAACCAACTCTTTCTCTCACTAGAACTTGGTACATACTGGCAAAACAAGGATATGACCTCACTTTTTTCCCTGACACTTCTCAAATGGTTTCTATGTTAAATATTACCAAAAAGACGAGAAGGTCATCTAACAGCGATAAAAAGGATGAAAGTTTTTCAAAAATCTTACACAGGAAAAATTTAGTTTGTAGACAAGCAACATAAAGAGGTCTCTCCAACCATCCTCCCTATTTTTCAGGAAGCCCACCTGTACTATAAGCTGAGAATAGATTTCTGAACCAATTGAATACCTGTCTTCTCTAAATTATACTTATCACAAGAACACCTGCCCACAATAGGTAATAGAACTAAAAAAAAGCTGTAGGTGTATTCAGTCTTAGAAAATCTCCAATTTCTTTAAAAAGAGAAAAAATATGCAGTATTTCTGTACACTACAACACTGTAACTGTTCTGGAATGAATAACATTCCCAGTCCTCACGATTATTTCTAGCAGCTCAAAACAGTGTGTTCTGCTTGTATAATGAGTATTTAATTTAGACTCATATATACACACTCACTTCTATACAAGCTGAACACCATCATAAGCATCCTCTTCATTTCACTTACCTTGATTTACCTCAGAATCACTTTGAAGACTGCAATATACAGAAGTGATTAAAAGGGATTAAAAGCATAGAAGGACCCCAATCAAGGAATAAATGTATAAACAGAAAATAGTACCACAAGGATTTTTTAAAAAATACTTTTCTTCTATAATCAACATATATAGCACATATAGCAATATAGCATGCCATATTATGTGATGGATGGACTGTAATTTTCTAGATGGCCTATAATCTGAGACTTTTTTCCTTATTCTTTTGACAAAAAAAATACACTCCCACCACCAATCAAACTCTTCACAAAACTCTAATACTTCAAAATATTAAAACTGTTGTCAAGTGTAACTTTTATTGTTACAGGATGATTGTTAATCAATAAGGTCCACAAATCATAGGCTATAATTTCCTTTCTGTAAATAGGATTTTTTTTTCTCCCCTTCTTTTAGGTTACAATTCCCAAGCCTTATCCCCACCCCAACCATCAAAAAAGAAAATATAAAACAAGAGAGAAAGAGAAAAAACATCATCCAATTCCTGTAATTCAGTTGAGAGAATAACAAATTTCCCTGAGTTTATCAATTTCAATTGCAATTGAAGTTACTCCTAGAATCATAGCATCATTCTGAAAAGCACACAGATTTTTCTATGGCTTTGTACACATGCTCTTGCCTCTATGTTTTTTCTCATGTATATCTTTGCATTTCAATGATCAAATTTGGAATGTACTATCAAACTGGAAAGTCTGTATTCTGATGAAATACATGCTCAAATGTAAACATAATAGCAGACATTAAAACGATTCTTAACTTCATATAATGATGCATTATGTTGAAGAGAAGGAGTAGAATAATTTTAATTTCTTGACCACAGCTGTGATTTGAACCTGTTTTTTTCAGTGCTAAAGGAAGAACAAGCAGTTTTCTACCTCTGCTATTCTTTGAAGGTGTGTTTTGGAAGATGGAAGGATGTGTTCAGTAGTTCTATCTAGTTTTATTCTGAATTTCTTCTTCCAAACCATAAAAATTTCAAAGATAAAATAAAAAAAAAAAATTGGATGGTTATGCTTTCGAACACACACAATAAGGGTTTTATTCTTCCATTACCTTCCATTATCATAGACTTTAACTTCAAACTTCTTCCCAATGTAAAGTAAAATGCAATACACTCTTACAGCTGTGTGAGTGATAAGAGGGAGGTCTTGGCTTTTTGCTGGTTTTGCTAATCACTTCTAATACAATGGTGAGTAGATTAACAGATGCTGCCAACAGTCTCCAGGGAAGTGCAAGTACATTAAGATGACTTTGCAATGTGTCACTCCTGCTTACAATGTAATTAAGTTACAGTTTTCTGTATATAATTTCATTAATATGGATTAGTCAAAATATCAATGCACAAATAAATGCAGACTCGCAAAATGTATATGTCGATAAAATAAACATAGCACTCGAGTAATAAGGTAGGAGTGTAACTTCCACAAGTAGCCAATTCAATACTGCTACTCAATTGTCATTCACATGAGTAACTGAGGTTATCTGAACTGTGTATTTATGGCCGCCTCCTTTTGACAATTCCTCACTATTCTAATATGCTGTGAGGAATGCTTTCCCCCCACCCAGTTCTCTGAAGGCAGACTCTTCTGTTTACTTGAATCAATTCTCTGGGATAACATTCTGTGAAAGAAAAGGTGAACAGGAGCTCTGCAG
>VZTB01005217.1:138962-172546 GCA_013397245.1 Thryothorus ludovicianus
TACATCTACCAAGGAAAAAATTGCTTGAAATCCAAAAGCTTAACTGCAATCCATACAAATCGTCCTCACTGCTGGAAAATTTGGATTGTGAAAGGATTTCTACCAGGATACAATAGTTGGAAGAGAATCCATAGGACTAATATTTTTTTTCAGCTATGAAATATAATCTATTCTAATGATATCTTAAGAGACTCATATGTTTTTTTACTTCATATGTAAAATTAAGATAAGCTTATAGGGATATGTGATTATGTTACTTTGTTAATATGGATAGCAAATGTAAAGCTAACTGTTGAGAAATGAAATCCCTTGGAAATACTTCATAGATCTACTTCTGTGAATTTCTTTCAAGCATAGTTTAAATGGAACCAAAAGAAAGCATTTGCATGTGCTGATTGACAGAGGGATGGTCCTGGAGGAGTTTGTACTTGAGCATACAAATGTAAAATAAAATAAAATTAGCATGCTAAGGAAATTACCACTAATATAAATATATTCCTGAATAGTCCCAGATAGCTAATGCCTGGGAAGAATAACTTAAATTCTGTTTTTATTTATGAAAATGGATTCTAATAGAGTTCCACTTGCTAAAAATGTTCAGAGCCTTAGGCTATGCCTAAAGGCAGAGACATTATATGTGCTGTGAATCCCAACTATTTCAAGTATTTCTTCTTAAAGCTACCCTAAATGTGGCAAAATTTTAATACTATATAATGAGCTTGACATTCAATTCTATTAACTGCATACATAATGAACTAATTTCCTGTTTGAATTATTTGATAGATCTAATTAAATTACAATTTAAAATACTATTAATCTTTGCTAATCAGTAGCAGTGAATGAAGACACCGCAAAGGCAATAGGTTTTAATATTCTCTTAAAAAGCTTCAAATAAAACTAAACCAACTTGTTCTAGCACTAATTCAGTAATGAACCTAAAAGTACTTAGCACTTAAACATCTGGAAAAGGTGTACAAAAATCCAATAAGAATGAAGGATGAAACACCTATACATCTATAAAACTTACATTTTACTCTAACAGAATTAAAAGAATATTCTTCTACAGATGCCAAAAATGAATAACCTAGTTAAAAAAATATAAAACATAATAAACAATAAATCAAAAAAAGTTTTATAGTAGTGTCTTGGGTTGATGCTAAATTGTATTTTCATTCATTTGTTTCGCTCAGAAATAAGTGTTGTATCTTTAAAAAATTGGATTTGAGAGTGAAGAAGACACACTGGAATTCCTGAGGCAGTTGTTTTCAAAACATGAAGATAAGGGTCGGCAGTTTTTTTTGGACTCACTCAGCCTGTGCTTTTAGCAGGGTGTGGACAGCACAAGAGAGCTCTCCTTTGCTTTTTGTTAGTTTTTTGCTAGCCGAAGCAGAGAAGTTCTCCGAACTGCGTTTTTTTTTTTTCTTTTTCTTGAACTTTTTTGTTAACCTACTCTGAACTAAACACTTAAAAAGGCACCAGGAGCTCAGCCCTTGGCCACCAGGCCTGGCCTGGGCCTGGCCTTTCCACCAGAGGAACCGACAGCAGCTAAACCGAGCTACAGCTACGAAAGAGACTTTGTAGCATCTCTGCGGAGCGGCGAGAAATTTTTGTTGTTCAGGGCTGTTCCTTTGTTTGTTGGGCTGGGGAGTGTTTTATCTGTTAAATAAACAACTTTTTCCACTTTCTACCAAGGAAATTTTTTTNACTTTTTTGTTAACCTGCTCTGGACTAAACACCCAAAAGGGCACCAGGAGCTCAGCCCTTGGCCACCAGGCCTGGCCTGGGCCTGGCCTTTCCACCAGAGGAACCGACAGCAGCTAAACCGAGCTACAGCTACGAAAGAGACTTTGTAGCATCTCTGCGGAGCGGCGAGAAATTTTTGTTGTTCAGGGCTGTTCCTTTGTTTGTTAAGCTGGAGAGTATTTTATCTGTTAAATAAACAACTTTTTCCACTTTCTACCAAGAAAATTTTTTTCCTATCCCAATTCAGCTAAAAGGAAAAGTAGTTCATTTAAATGTTTGTTTGTTTTCCTTTCTTCCCCTCTCCCAAAATTTACCCTAAACCAAGACAAGTAGCAATAAAGGACAATTTTTTAAGAATATGAACTCCCAAATGGAACTTTTTTTCTTTCTCTTATCCTAGAATTTATTTTAATGCTTGACTAATCAAAAAACTTTGCTTATTTTCTCTATAGATGATTGCCATAGAATTTTTTTAACATGCCACACCCAAAGTAAATAACCCAAAGTAAATAAGCGGACAAAATGACTATTCTCTTCAGTTTGTATTAAACATGACGATGTGCCATATTAGAAATATGAGGTCATAAGTCATTTTGGCTAGAAGCTCAGATTTACAGTCAATTATTTTGCAAAGGCATTTAATAGATTGTGAGATTATTTATAACTTTGCTGTTGGTAAAACACCCTACTGTTTTAGTGTATTTTGATTTCAGAGAAAAGAAACAATCTTGACTCCTAAGAGTTTGAACTGACTCATGTTGTAACTAACAAATTTCCAGGTATAGTATTTTTATTAAGGGTAAAGGATTCTCGTAAACAGGCAGTACACATTTTTTGTGTGAATTTGCCTGAACTAATACTAGATATAAAAGGCAGCCTTAATTACACTTCCAACCCCTCGATAATCATAACAAGTTTTCAGCTTGAAATAAATTAAAGCTTACACTACAGATAAAACTCAAATGACAAGGAAAAAAATTTTAAAATCATAATGTGGAAAGCAATCATGTTAAGTGCTGGTCAGCAAAGTCAACTGGTTATTCTACAATAAAAAAAAAGCTTTCCAAAAGCAATTGACTACTGACATCAGACTAGAAAAAAGATCCGATATACTGACGACAATTCCCAATCCAACAGAAATGTCCTTTCCCAAAGAACAGTGAGTGTTATTATTTCTTCATGTTACATGAATTAACGTATCATAGGAAAGTTCTCTTTGTGTTTTACATTCCTACAAAGGGGCATGGAGATCAGAAAGGGTCAATAATAAAAGGCCAAGGACAGCCTGAAGTTTAACAGTTTTACTCAGAAAAACCACAAAACTGTAAAACTTGTTTAGTGTTAAGTTTCATAATAAACAACACAAAATACAGAAGAACAGGAATCATAATGACCAAAGCCAGGAAACTGTGTTGCTGCAGCTTTTACTGAGCTGGAACTGTGAAGTGCATGTGCTGATGTCAATACATTATTCTGAGTGTTAGAAAGAAAATTGTGAAAGCTGCAAAGAGATCTTATATTGCTGTGAAATCAGATGATAAACTGGCAGCTGAAATCCAATGTCACTAAAACAAAGTAATGCACATGGAAAAAAACATAGCTCTAGCTATAGATATACAGGAATGTACTCTAATTTAGCTATTATCATCTCAGAGAGAGATCTGGAAATCAAATCAGAAGTGTTTCAAAGTAAACATCAAGCCATGGCTCAGTAACTGTCAGAAATGGAAGCAGAATGATACATGTTACTAAGAAAAGAACAGAGAACAAAACAGGAAAAATAAAAGCACACCATTGCAAAGCTACATAAGCCCCACTATCTATCTTAGCAGTTTTAAAACTGAAAAGATGCAATTGAATGAAAAGTGCCCAGAAAAAGGAACAAATAAGGTCTTATTACCAGAACAGCTCATGAGGATGTGTATATATGTACACATTCACAATTATGAGCACCTCACAGGAAAAGTGAGTCATTGCTTCAAGAGACAATAAAAGAACAAAGGACTTAATACAAAATTTACTGATACAACAAACTGTGAAGACTTTGAAAAGACAACCAAGGGGCTGAAGGCCTAGCAGAGGATGCAGTTTCTTTACCAGTAAGTTGTTTGAAAGTACTTTTGTTAAGAGAGTACTGCTAAACTCTTGTTGCCCTCATCAGCTTCCCTCTCTCCAGCACAACAGGATAATGGACTATGGAGAGCTTTCATCTCCTAACTTTGCCTTCTAAGCTAATGCAATATTACCATTACTGGTCACACTTCAGTCCTCACCAATAAGACTTCTGTGAACTTAGTTGTAAACTGACAAGATCATTAGTCAGTATTATGATGGGGCAGAAGGAAGAATAATGGATTTTAGTATTTGATTAATTATTCTGGAGTTATCAGCAAGCAAACACTCTGAAGCAGATGTGAGATGTCACTCCTCTCTCATTATGGCAAAATTGAAAATAGTTTTCTATTAAATTACCTATATCTCCATGTGAGATATTTAGTATCACATCTTCTGTTTTACCCATCCTGACATTGGGCATACTTCAGTATTCTCCACTCTAAACACTCCATCCATTTACTTTGTCTCATGAAGCTCAGGAGCAATCCATATCTTTTAAACCAAAAAATTATACACATATATATAAAGCATACACTGAGGATAAAAATGTGTCAATATAAATGTCCATGAAAACATTATCTATATGGTCCTTGTCCTACTACACAAGCAATGAGAAACAGATTTATTAATATTTTAATTTACATTATATTTAGAAATATGATTAACTACTTTGCAACAAAAGAAGAAGGGCACCCTGGTCTGAAAAAGTTTGCCCAAGATAAATGGGAGAGAAAAGTAGCTGAAGAAACCTCTGCACAACAGCTACTTGCAGGAGAAAAGGTTTGCTCATCAAAATGTTGAAGATACTTTATCATTGAACACAAGAAGAAAAGAAATGCAATTAAAAGTCCTACACCAATTTGGATGTCAAGTAACTCTGGATGGCAGGCATATTTATCTTGTGTTTTAGGTGATGGCTGGTATTTCCTTTTTGTAAGAGGATGAATAACTGATGAATATCTGTTAATGGGTTTGTGAGAAAAGTGCTGAAGATTGAGGAATGGAGCAACATGTCTAACTCAACTTCTTCTCTAACGTTTTCCTCTAGGAGTTGGATTAGTCTATCTGATTAAAGGATGCATTATTGGTAAAAACAAACACTATTTCTCTTATAATAGAAAATGAAAAAGCAGCTCAGCAGAAAGCAAAAGTAAGGATATATTCAAAGATATATAACAATATTAACTTCTCCAGTTTCATGTTCCTGGTTCAGGTTCTAATATCCCTCACAAATATGAGAACAAAATGGGCTTCTGTTTCTATCTTCAGGTGAATCTATACCTGTTCTTTTAATTTCAGCTAAATTCAGAGCTAATTACAGCTTTTACTCACTTGGAAAGGCATGCTATTACCACTGCAATTATTCAGTTCCTCTGTATTGCCTTTTGATTCACCTCATTAGCCAACCTCTAATTTTACTCAACTAGGCCACAGTGTTTTGGTTCTTGTCCTTGACTCCACTCTCTCCTCATCCTCTATGTCT
Organism: Thryothorus ludovicianus; assembly: GCA_013397245.1. NCBI lineage: Eukaryota > Metazoa > Chordata > Aves > Passeriformes > Certhiidae > Thryothorus > Thryothorus ludovicianus. Next base: position 144,304 of record VZTB01005217.1, read on the forward strand.
CTCTATGTCTTATTTCTTTCTTCTACACTCATGTTTCTTTTTATGTCTAGTAGTCCAGCATCCAACAGGACTTATAAAATAACAAAACAAAAAAGAAAAAAAAAAAATCAACCAACCAACCAACAAAGCAACCAACCAACCAATCAAAAAAATCAACAAAATCAAAGCAAAACCCAAAAAGTAAACATCATGAAAAAAATATAGTCTGGGATAATATCCTAAAAATAGCATAACAACATATATAAACAGCAAAAGAAAAGATTTTTAGAAGCTCAATAATGTTAAAATACTGATAGGACTTCCTCTACTCTGACTGGTTCTGGCCCTTCACTCTTCCTTCTCTTCAGCATGCTTGTCTGTATATCAACATTTCTCAGGATCTTTTCTATGGTTGTATCCCTTTCACACCTTTTCCCTTCACAATCTCTTTCCATTATAAATTGTTTTCATCTGGCTCTATCAGCTCTTGGCACAACTAAATTCCTCTACATCCTATAGAAATTAATAAAATGAAACAAGCATGGAACAAGGTTATTTGGTCTCATATTTTCTTAGTAAGTTTTGTCCCTTTTTCCGTCTTATTTCTATTTAATTTTTCATTATTAACTATTATTATCTATTTAATAATTAACTATTATTTTGAATTTCTACAGCATGCAGCATTATAAAAGACTGTGATTGCCCCTTTACACTACCACAGTAGCCATGAGAAGCAATAACAAGTATCTTGAAAATAATTTTTTATAGACGTATCAAATTTTTTTCTAATCTTACTTATTTTGACTGACCTAAGAAGTCAATCTTTGAGATGAGCCCAGTCTCATTTTGCCATAGAAGATGTGATATACTTTTGGTGATGAAAGAATATGACAATGGTAAACTAAGTAAAGAACACATTATTATTCTTCCTAAAATGTCTTTATAAAAAATAGTGTAAATAGGCTACTGAACAATCTCAGAGACCTTTTGTTTTTTTTAGTGAGCGTATGGAAAGTGTTATTTTCTTTCTATATTGATGAATCCAGCAGCAACAGTCAATTTTCAGAAAAGACCTTTATTCGTGATTACATCTGCAACTCCATTACTGAATGTTTACTAGAAAATGGTAACTATGCAATCTATACCTGAAACTGGTATCAGTACCACTCTATTGAGATTAATGATTAAATACTTTGGTAGATAAAGAACCCTTATAAAATATATTTTAAAACCCACAAAAATTTGGTTTCAGCAGCTACTGATAATCTTACAGAAAACAGGAAATTCCTTCAGTGGTAGTTATGCCTTATATTTCCCAAAATGTCTATGACTGTTCTTAATGCAGCTCCTATAAGCTACTGGTTATCTCTCCTTACTCAGTGGCTGTGCCTCTGCAGCATAATGAAATTCTGGTGTGAGGATAGCACATCCTATTAATGAAAGTATTATGGACACAGATGGCTATCAAGGCTGCAGATTGCTGAACACCAGGACCATAGCTGATTTTCTAGCTGATATCATACAGTATTTAGAGTCAACAAATCTGGGACACAAATAACTTTGTAGAAAGCATACTCTAGTACTCAGTGGAAGATTTTTCTGTTCAAATCAGGGCATGCAAAAGATATGGAAACGAGCGTGTGGGTAAGGAGAAGGAAAAGAGTGTCTACCCCATTTCCATTCTCATGAATAATTATTTTTTTCAATTGGCAAAATCTTTTGAAAGGCATTCAAGTGGTTTCAGCTTTACAACATAAAGGTACAATCTAGGAAAGGAAAAAAAATAAACATCTTAATCCAAATTTTAAAAAATTTTGCTAATAATCCAATTTTTTAATATATTTGAGCATACTAACTAATATTCTCATAATTTTCTTAAACCTCACTTTCACAGACATCACAAGAAATTTATACTGCTTTAATTTCAATCTTTACCTCTTTCTTTTTCTTTATGCTTATCATGTGTGTATACATATACTCTGGTGAATTTTCATAATTGATAGCCTGTTCATATCCTATTATAATAAACAACTTTTCTGTAATTTTTCATTTACGTTCAAATATATTATCCCACTGTTTTTCAGTACATAAAATCTTGACATTTTATGTTATGAGAAAGTAAAAATAAAAAGCAATATATTATACAAGAAAAATACTATATGTAGGCACAGAATTATTAGGAATTGAAAATTTGAATCTTGAATATTGTGAAAATTAACATTCAAGTGAAGTTCCATAATTTTGAAGAATACTCCAAAATTAGGTTGAATATTGAAGCTAGCAGGGGCACTCTAACAGGATGGCACACCTCTAAATCTCATTATGATATGAATTGAAAGATCAAAGGAACACTATTTTTCATTTTTTTAATAGGCAAACTCAATTAAAAATAAATAAAAAAATGAAAAGAACCAACACTTTATGTTAACAGTCTGCAATAAAATAAAAAAAAATCAAAAGTATAGAAAAAATCCAATGCAAACTAAGAACTAGTTAGTATTTCTCACAAAATTTTCTATTCCAAATAAAAGGCTGCAGTAGATTAATAGTAGATTACAGTGAAAAGTACACTATTTAAAGCAATTGTTATATAAAAAACCTAGAAAAAATGGAAATAATTTATAAAATAATTTCAAATTACTCTTACATGAATCTGAACATCTTCAAACTTCTTTCTTACGGGAAGCTTGTGCACTGATCCTATTACTTTTTTTTATTATATCTAGCTATCCAAAAGAGTACTGATCCGGTAAATTCAAGTTCAAGGAAACAGGTTCGTTAGCTTTAATAGCATTCTTAATTTGACTAAGAGGTTAAAGTATGTGAACCCTAAATTATAAGAATATCAAGACAGGAATCATGTCTCTCTGTCTAGGTAGGTTATTTTATTAATTCTATAATAGGATCTAGACTCATGCTCATGTTCCAGATGCAGTCATCAACATCTGAAAGAGAGGCAAAAACTAATTCAAGTACAGAAACCTTTCCATAATCTTTATTTGCACACTCAACACAATGTCATTTTAGAATTTCCTACACAAAGAACTGGCACCACTTAATTCATAATAAATTAGTTTAGCCTTTGTAATAGATGGATGGGCTCTTACACTGGTTTAAACCTGAGTTGAGTCCTCTGGCTTGTCCTGGAAACTACTCTCATGGGTATAATTACCAGCTTAGGACAATTACAATTGCTAGGTAGCTTTTTGTACAACAGTGAGACTTTTTTACTTGCAAAGTCATCCTTGGTCAGGAAAGTAATATTGGAGCAGAAGCACTAAATGTTGGGGAAGAATTTTTTGTTTTGGCTTTTCAGTTTCTAATTTATTCACTCCAATGCCACATAATAATACAAACATAAAGGGACTTTTTATTATCTATATATTTATACACAAAGATAGAAATATATATATAATATATTATATTATATATATCTTATATATAAGATATATATGTAATATATATTTATATAAATATTTATAAAACTGTAGTATAGAGATAATTTTGAAAAACACTGTACAATTACCAGAAAATAAAATCTCATGCTATGCACAGTACCTACAGAACTGAATGAAACATCATACTCAGCATATATATTTTATTTCCAGCTACATTGACCAAAAGGGTTCTAAACTGAGCAAAGAGGTTCAAAATTAGCTGTACTCAGGTTCTCAGGTAACCTTAAAGAACAAGAGGCAGGGCAAATTCTGTGAAAAGCTGGGCATGCACTGTTGCACATCACATCTCCTGCAGCCTCCTGTCCAGCCCGGAATCACTGTCAGCCACTGGCACACCAGAGGCCTCACCTGGAGGGCACCACCCCAGGAGACCAAAGCAGATGAAAATAGCTGCACAAAGACACACGTGGGCAAGGCCCAGCATTTGGATTTTACAGAAGCTATAATTGTGCTGGAATTCAAGGAGTGGTTATTAATCTCTCTCTGTCACTCCTACCCTGCTCTCTGTTCTCCTAATTTCCTCTTCTCTAAATATGGGTAACATAAAGCTGGATGGGTTAGAGGTTTCTAAGTCAATGTCATGTGCAATGTTTTATTTCGATTGAATATTTGCTTTAAGATTTGACAAGTACACTTACTTTCTAAAGTTTAACAGTAAAAGTTTTCTGTGAAACCTCCTAAGAATGTCATGTTTTTCCTGTGCCCCTGCCTCAGGGTTTAAAAATCCTAAGCCCCTTTAAGAAACTCATCAAGTTAGTCTGGGGCTTAACACCAACAAATGCAGATAATGCCACTCATATCACTGGTAAAGGAAGACAACACTAACTCAGCACTTTGTAGTGTAGGATGGTGAAATCACAAAAATTAAAGTATGATGTGAATTTAAATGAATAGAGGTCAAGTACTTAAAATATTCATACAGACCAAGACTTCCACTTCTGACATGTGACAAATGCAAAATTGCAAAACCGAGTTCATTAGCATAAAGAGTCTAAGAATTGCTCTTCAGAAAATCTGGTGCTAAAAGCCCAGCAGTATTTTCCAACAGTGAAGACCCATCGAGCTTTTTTAAACCCAAGTGTCCTTCTGCCCCAAGACTGTGAGGTAGTTTATCTGCCTGCTGCCCACCACTTCAACAAGGAGCTTCTAACATTCACATTGAAGCTACTAAGCAGGCTGCATGTAGTTGCAAATAAAAATTCACATAGAATCTATACAAAAATACAGATTCAAAGACGTAGACATCTGTGGGAGTTTCTGAACTTCTCTGAGATGAAATGCACAGAGAAAACCTTGCTATTACTAGCTAAAGCATGATACATTCCTGATCCAGTCTCACAAAGCCAGATCACAATAAAAGTGGGTTCCAAGCACTTTGTGGATAGCATGATTTTTCTTCTGAAGAAAGAATACATTTTAGCTGGGAGCAAATTGCTGATGCTCTTCAGACAGGCGACAGGCCCTTCTAGAGGGATCTCACCAGGTATTGCCCCACATAAACACAGAGCAAGCCAGAAGGGGGACGTGTCAGTGTACACGACCAGATGATACAGAATCTGTTCATTAGATTTTGGGCAGGACTATGCTGGAACCAGCACTCAGCACTGCAGCCTTCTTTTCCATGTTCCAAGGCTGGTATTTCCCTTGGCTTTATACTTATATAGAATGATTAGACTTCCAAAACTTACATCAAAATTCTGACTTAAGGCTGTTAAAGCAAGAGTGTCAATACTGAGTCGAGGATAACTACTCACTTTTAAAAAGCTGCTCAGAATTCGTCAATATTCTTAGCAAGCCCTCAATATTTTATGCTTAAAATTAAAAATTCAGTAATGCATGCAAAGCTGAAGCCTGAAATTTAAAATATGCTTGCTGCTTTGTGCAGAAGACATCTATTCCTACCAAAGAAAGCATTTTCTTGAATTATTTTAATCTGTATTACATATATCCCAGACACTAAGCTTTAAAACTACAATTTGAAAAAAAAAAAAAATTGAAGAAAAATATTCTCAGGAGAACTGAGTCTTCCAATTTTGTAGACTGTTGCATGATATAATTGGAGAGAAAACAAGTGATTATTTCCATTGGCTGTTGTTGTAATGCCACTGCTAGTTAGTGCCCCAAAACATTCTGGTACAAATTAAAAAAAAACAAACAATTCAGAGACCTTTCCTTCTTTAAAAAAAAAAATCAAACCCCAAATCAGTTCTATTCTTTATCTGAAACACTTATATTTTTTTCCTCTCTCAAATCAGAATTTATTTCTCCTTTGTGCTGTACAGTCTAGACTGATACATCGTCCTTCATTTTCAATTGGAGCTGAACGTTGCCCTCTCAAAAGGGGTAAGCATGGGCAGAAGTTTTCTGTGTATGCCCTTCTCAGAAGGATGTTAGATGAACCTCTGAATCTCTCAAAAGACATACTCTGAAACAAGTGGATGGAAATTCTACTTTTCCACTTCCATCTCACCTGAGAGAACAAAAAAACTGTGAGGGTTTTCTTCTTATCCTACTCCCTGGAATCTGGATAATTAATAAAAAGGAGCAGTTTCATATCCCTATTGCCTTGTATCATCAATGACACCTATTAATAGATTGCAAGAGCTTTTAAGTTAGGACTGTGTGAAACTGGCTTATGAAGTATCTTGCATACCTGTGACACTGTAAAATAACACATCAACAAAGCAAAAGCAAAACAAGTTAGAGAAATAAAAAATAAAGACATATAAAAGTTTATTTCTGATACGAAAATGCCAGCTTTTATGACACAAATATTTTTTTCTTCCTCCAATATGACCTCATCCCATAACTGCAAGGGAATCACAACACCTTTGCATCACCATAAATATGTGGCTTTCTAAGGTTCTGTCTCCAGAAAAGATATTTTCTCTGAATCAGCACTGTGCAGACTATTCTGAGAGAGATATACAAAAATGCCTAGCACAAACTACTCTGTTTCAGGTGCTGAGTGCTGTTAATGTTGTCACTAATTTAGCAATCAATTTTTAAATTTTCTAGGACTCTTCTGACACACCATCTATCATCACAGATATTAAACCTAAGGTAAGTTAAAAATAACGTGGTACATTGCTTTAAAATGCCATTTCTAACCATGTTATAGCCTTTCTTGATTCACTTTTATGAAACACTTTTTTTGTTTGCTTGCTTATAGTTCTTTGTGTGTAATGGAATTTTTGGCAGAGGAGAATATTCCTTGAGCATGCTACTTTCACATAATGTCATTTAGCTATAGTTATATCTCACCCATGGATGACAGGGGTATTTACAAAGGTTCATCTCTCTTTGTTCTTTTACACTCACTAGAGACAAATATGTTGCCCTGACGGAAGCCCACCTTCACACATGAATAATTTTAAAAGTTTCTCTTTTTCCACACTTCTGGGGATAACTGGGAGGTAGGATGACAACCAGAGGGGGTAATATAAATGTTACATTTTTTTCTTTAAACTGCCTCTAATCAGTGAAGACAGTGGCTTTTGCAGAAGGCGATCTGTGCAGCTGATGGCCTGAAATGTTTACACACATTACATTCAAGCAGAAAACGTATCTGCTAGTCATCCTATGTTCTCTTTAATGCCATAAAAGTAAAAGAGACTAGCTTTCAGAAGTGATTCTGATATCTACACTACGTAATCTCTGAAATGTCCATTGCAGCCCCCTGTCTGCAGAGGGAGATACAGAGGGAGCTTACAGTAACCAAACTCCTGAATTTAGGAATGTCATGTTGACCTATTGCCTGAAGTTAGGTAATGAATCAGGCTGCAGTTGGACTACTGTGGTTGTTGATAGTGCCCTGCCGCAAGATATCAAGCACAGAAAAGTCTACCCAGTGATTCAGTGCATGCTTATGCTAATGCATAATATGTTCTCTAGTTATTTTGTCCAGTTCAATTTAAAATGTCTGTAGTAATTACACTTCTAGTCACTTCCTCAGAAAATTGTTCCACAATCTAATGTCACATAACCTCTAACCATTTCTCTGTGCTGAAACTGCCATCAGAGCATATAGATGAAAGAGGATTACACTACATGGGTGACTGCATAGGAATGTCAAGGAAGTAAAGGAAACAAAGCTGTTAGCATTGATGAACTAATGCATCCAATCAAACACCAGGAGGCTGAAGGTGTTGTCTTTCAAATGAAATGTGAAAGCAAGACACTAAGCATTAGAGGCAATTAAAGTTCTCTCAGCACTCTTTGCACAGTACCAATGCTAACCCCTGGTTTCTGGCTACCTTCCAAATCACATAAATAATTCTGCTTTCCTAAATATTTCCCTGCCCTGTAACTTAAAAAAGCCATCTCTTGACTTAAAATAGTATATTGATGCCAGGTTTAACCTTGAAGTAGGATGCTTAAAAGTGAAAAATATTTCCAGGTCTTTTTTATAGGTACAAGAAATATTTTATTTTCAATTACATTTTATTCACTCTTATCCTGGCTTTATTTTCCTTACCACAAACTTATACTGTGCCCAGCTTGTAAGCTGTGATCAGTACTCACTCCCTGCTACTTAACTTCTATGAATGAACTGCTCTGTGGAAAAGACTAACATTATGCAAAATCCTGGTCTGCATCTTTACGCCAGGTCCAGTCATCAAATCATAAAATCATTGAGTATCTCAAGCTGGAAGGGACTTGCAAGGATCATCTAGTCCAATCCCTGCTCCTCTCAGGACTAACTAAGAGAAAACCATATGGCAAATTACGCTTTGTCTCTCAGACAGATCACCACCTCTAACTCAAAAAGAAGGGCAGTCGTAGTGGGTGACTCGCTTCTAAGCAGAGCAGAGGGCCCCATATGTCAACTGTACTCATCCCACAGGGAAGTCTGCTCCTCTCTGGGGCCTGGGTACAGGACACTACCGAGACACTCCCTGGGCTCATTAAACCCTCTGATTATTGCCCACTGCAGATGCTCCAGGCTGACAGTGATGAGATTGAAAAGAGGATTGTCAGGGAAATTAAAAGGGACTTTAGAGCATTGGGTCAGGTGGTTGGTAAGGCAGGAGTGCAGGCACTGTACTGCTCAGTCCCCTTGGTGGAAGAGAAAAACAATGAAAAGGAGAGCCCACATTGTCAACAAGTGGCTCAAGGGTTGGCATCATCAGCAGAATTTTGGGTTCTTTGATCATGTGGCAACTTGTTCAGCACCTGGCCTGCTGGAACTGGATGGGTTGCATCTCTTTGTTAAGGGCAGAAGGATTTTAGCTCATGAACAGGCAGAATTCATTTAGAGAGCTTTAAACTATGTTCGAAGGGGGAAGGGGATGCAGCTGGGCTGTCTGGAAGCTGGCCCGAGGGTGGCAAGCCTGAGTTAGGAGTGAAATCAGTAGCCCAGCTGAGATGCATGTGCACTAATGCACGCAGCATGGGTAAAAAACAAGAAGAGCTGGAGGCCATGGTGCAGCAGCAAAGCCATGATGTAGTCACCATCACAGAAACGGGGTTGGGTTAACTCTCATCACTGGAGTGCTGCACTGGATGGTTACAAGCTCTTCAGGAGAGACAGGAGAAGGAGAAGAAGTGGAGGGGTGGCCTTCTGTATTAGGGAGGCTTTTGATGCCATGGGTGTTGAAACTTTTAATGATGAAGTTGACTGCCTGTGGAGAGGAATTAAGGGGAAGGCCAGCAAGGCTGACTCCTATTGGGAGTCTGTTACTGTCCACCTAACCAGGAAGAAGAGGTGGACAACTTATTCTAAAAGAAGATGGAGACTGTTTCAGGATCACCAGCCCTTGTCCTTGTAGGTGACTTTAACCTACCAGACATCTGCTGGGAACTTAACACAGTAGAAAAGAGGCAGTCCAGGAAGTTCTTAGAGCATGTAGAGGACAACTTCTTGTCACAGCTGGTGGGTCAGGCCACCAGGGGAGGACTATGCTAGACCTCTTGTTTACAAATAGAGATGGGCTGATGGGACATGGGGTGGTTGGAGGCTTCTTGGGGCATAGTGATCATGAAATTATAGAATTCTCAGTATTTGGTCAAATTAGGAGGAACACCAATATAACTTCTACATCGGACTTCTGAAGGGCAGACTTTGGCCTGTTTTGGAGACTTATTCAAAGAGTTCCTTGAGAAGCAGCCTTTAAAAACAAAGGAGTCCAGGAGAGGTGAGCATGCTTCTAAACTTAATTTGAGGTCACAGCAACAGACTGTCCCTGTGTGCCGAAAGATGAGTCAACAAGGAAAACTGTTGCCTGGATGGGCAATGAAGTTTCAACGAAATTTCAAATGAACTTAGGAATAAAAAGAGCATGCATCATCTTTGGAAGGAGGGTCAGGTCTCTCAGGAAGTATTTAAGGGGGTTGCTAGGGCATGTAGGAAAAAAATTAGAGATATCAAATCTCAGTTTGAACTTAGTTTTGCAACTTTTGTAAAGGATAATAAAAAAGTGTTTGGTTTTACTTGTTTTAAACGCAACAAAGAAAAATGTATAACAATTGTAGTGAAGGAAGAGTTGAAACATCTGCAATAAAATCATGGTAAATACAATAACAAACATATTAAATGTTCTAAATGTAAAAGCAAAAATTGTAATTTTTTAAAGTAATTATAATTCTCTTTTCTTCTTTTTTTTACTCTCTGCAACATGTCTAAGATTCTTTAGAATGACAAAGCTTTCCAGTTATTAAGCAGTTTTGTTTGAAGTGCATGACCTAGGATTCTATTAATGATCAATTCTGACCCCTACACTTCCCTATAGAGTCTCAGAGATAATAAGAAGAGCAGAGAATTATTGATTGAAACTAATGTGGCTTCCTTGTAGATCCTGAGTGTCTGTGTTAAAAAAAATCAATCAATGCCAACTGAAAAGCATGTTAATCATAATGTATGAGCAACTTATATACACTAACATCCTATTGAAACCTGTATTCCTACAAGGCTTGCAATTAATGCAATTAAATATTACTAAAACTTTAAAAAGTAAAAACCAACCAAACAAAAAACCGAACAAACCACAAACCCAACATTTGTAACAAAAGTTGTCTGAACACTTTGAATTCAGTTATCTGAGCTACAACTGTCCAAATTTAAGATTTTTGATAATGGGGTTGATCTGGCATTTCTCATAGCACTTAGTGGACATAAAAGTAACTGGTACTCAAACCCAGAGCGTAAGAATCTTTTAATCACAGAATTCAGGAAAGCAAATTAACAATTGCCATCCTGATTTTCTCAGGCAAGTAAACTCATTCTCTCATACCACTTTTCCTCTCACCAACTGCTTCTATTTTCTGAACAAAATTGCAGTTTATTTTTAATCTATATGTATTGGACATAAGTACAGGAATTATTGAGCATTTAAGTTCTTTGCACACTTCTCAGGCTACCATCCTTACAATCTAAGAAAGGCTTTGGCATAAAAAAAAATCTTATTTTAGATTCATGCATTTCTTGTGAAAGAACACAAATCATGGGTGCATCTGTATACAAACTTTTATCAAAGATTTTCATCACTTGCTTTAAAACGAATTCTCACTGATTCCAGCTTAAAAAAACTGATGAAGCTTAACTGATACACAGGGAAATTACACTGGTGATAAACCAGATGCTATGTTGAAATAAAATATCTTATCAAACTAATGCAACTGAGGTCATTGCTATGGAATTTGATCTCAAAAATCAGACAAGGGAACACCAGTTGCAAGTAAAAAATAATATAATGAAAAGTGCAGGCAAACCACTGTCATAATATCACAGACCCTATATTCATGAATAAAAATTACATCATAACCAAACATAGCAAATATACATTATGACTCTGTGGGTGTAGAAATGAAGCAATCAACACTAAATCAAGATTTAAATCAGGGTGAATATTGATGCCATTTTTTTAGAATACATTAGCAATCTGCCATGGTTAAAGACTGCTGGGTAAAAAATACAAATTAAATCAACCATCTTCATCACATGAAAATATTTTAAAAAAATCTCTGTTTTTCACATACTGTGCAGACCAAGTTCTAAACACTGTATTTCCATTTCTAAGAACTCCTGTTTTATCTATCTGACATTCACTGTATTTCCATTTCTAAGAATTCCAGATTTATCTATCTGACATTCACTGCATTTCCTTTCTTAAGGAAAAGACCTTCGATTATGCAGCAGTGGAAAGCAGAGTGGATTTTGATAATCAACTCAGGACTTACTCTAAGAGATAGGTTGACAAGTGCAGTATCATCCAATGTTTGCAAGGTTTAAGAGACCTTAAATTTTAATTTAAACTCCTTTTGCTGAAAGTATTAACACTTGTATTTCAAAGCTCCAGAAAATATACTCACAACTGAATATATTCTAAGGTACCTCTCTCCACTGAATATTGTACAAATGGTAGCCAGATACAACACAATGCATTTTAAGGTTGTAAAAATTACCAGATTTGATACTTAAAACACTTGCCAGAAGAGGCAACAAAATTGCTAGCTAATATTTTCTCACTATTGGGTTAGCAGGTCCCAATTACTAAGCCTGCTTCCTTCACATATGACTTTTCATTAAAGGTCTAAAGTCTACCTTCACTCTAGAAATAATCTCTTTAAAATCAAGACTAAAATCAAGAATAAAATGAAAATAACCCATTTTTTACTTAACATGAAGAAAAATTTGCAAAAGTACATTCTACTTCCTATTAGGAAAGCTCAGAGAAGGATTTATTTGTTTGTTTGAAAAATGGGATTCTTTATTGTAAAAAAAAAAAACAACCCAGTAATTATGTTTGGTTGTTAAATTTCTAAACCAGCAGTGTTTGACTTAATACTGGAGATAAAACAAACTTTCTCCTACCTCATTTTATGTAGCCTTCATAGAATAAAACATTAAGTAGTTTAGAATAAAGCATTAAGTAGTTGTGTTTGAAAAAATTTATTCTAGAAATGTGTATAAAAATATGGAAGAATTCAGAGTTCATACTTTAAAACATAAACTTGGTAAATTCACAGATGGATGCTTGTCAGTCAGTGGCCAATTTATCTGCCAGCTTTACTTGCAAGAAGGTCAGAGACAAGATAAAGTGTTTGTTTATTATCTCCTATATAATTGTGTTGGTGGTATGTAAAACTAATGTTTTTAACTTCATTCATGACAAAAACATACAGATCAAAGGTTTGACTTTTGCCTTCATTTTAGACTGGAGAGTTGGTATACAGTTCTAGGTATGGCTAACCTTTTTGAGCTCTGATTACAAAACATCCCCAACAGCACTCAGGAAAATAAAGTAGCATGTCCTACATATCTTGTAATTATTCTTAGCAAAGGGCTCAACATCCTAATTATAACAAATAATATAAAATAATGAAGAACCATGTTATTATATCTTAAAATGTCATAGAATCAAATATCAGGTTGGAAGGGAGCTTTGAAGATCATCTGGTCCAACCGTTTTAGGCAAAAATTGCAGTCTAGACAAAATGGCCCAGCACCCTGTCCAATTGAATCTGAAGTGTACACCAGGGAATCCACCAGTTCCCTGGAGTGTTTCAAATGCTGATTTTTCTCATGTTGAAAAATTATCATTTTGTGTCTAATTGGAATATCCCCAGGAGAAACTTGTACCCATTATCCTTCATCTTTTCCATGGGACTCCTTGTCAGCCTTAAAAAAACCAATTATGGTATTTAAACAAAAATGTTAAAGGGAAGCTTTATTTTGCAACTGATGAACTTCCCACTTATTTTTCAAATATAAAGTATTGCGTGAAGAACCTTCTCTGACTATATGATCTCTAATCATGGATCCTGTCATTCAGCTCTCTGCTTTCATAAAATGATGATCAAACAGATTGAAAGCACCAGCAGAATTTGAAACAAACCTTCTCCATGAGATTGCCTCTAGAAATCAGTAAAGAAAGAAAAAAAAATATCAAATTAACTCAAAGCTTTCATATTTTTAAAACTAGCTATGTAATAATTGAAGGATTAGGTGCAGTCATATCTAATTAGTGACATATACATTCCAGCTAAGCTTCATATTAAGACACACACAGGTGTAGCAAGGCAAGGCAGACAGTGTGTAACAGAGAGTGATACATCTGACTTATCTTACGCAGTTGAGATAAATTACTCTAAAAAAGTGTCTTTTGCTCTTTATTGAATATAAACAAAAATTAGAGTTGCTAGCAGTTACCTTTGGATACCCAAGTTACAGCAAAGCAATCTAAGAACAGGCCAAAACTGACTGAGGAAAAAAAAATTTCTTTTCTCATCAGCTGGTGCAAAACTCTTCTTTTCTTGCTTAGAACTTCGTTGTTTTAACATGTTGAATATTTTAATTGGTGTTATAATTTTTCCTAAAGTTATAACTAAAAATGACACAATAAAAACATTCTTTTCTTAAGCAATTACAACTTATGATCTTACAATAAAACATGAAAGGAGAACTACTGGATATAGTATTATATTATGAAAGAGACAGCTAAGAAAATGGTCTTACAGAGTACTAAAAACAGTGAAAGAAAAATGCAAAAATAGAATGTGCATGATGTTCTATATTTAGCTTTGTGGGTTGTCTCTGAAATCTCTTTTTGAGCTGTCTTCTTTGATAATCACTGGTATGACCAAATTCTGAGGCAACAGTAAGTTGTTCTCCACAATATTTTTATCTGAGGACTCAAACCAGCCAGTATTCAAAGCAGTGAATATATTATAGTTCTATACATAAGCATCTTTTTTTAATTATTTTTGTTAATGGAGACTAGATCAAAACAGATAATTTTACATCACTATTTTCAATATGTCTTCATTTTCATTTTTAATATTAATGTTTTCTAAAAGCTTTGCAAAGCAAACCTCTCTTAAAGACTCTCTTACTGTTAATGTAACAGAGAATTTCATTTGTCTCAAAAAATTATTTAAAAGAGAAACATTTTCATACCTCCCTGTCTGTGAGCAGTTTTCCAGCTACATGCTATCAGTGCATCTGCAGTGAATCATACAGAATATCATTTTAAAGAGAGAAGAAATACTGGACATGTGATGTACATTCAGATACTGTATTCCAATTATAGCATCAGTGCTTTCTTCAACAGCGCTAAACATCACACAGGAGCAGTCACATTAGCCTCCAAGTAGCATAAGACCTTTGAGGATTGCTTACTGCATTTTGTTAATGTTTTAAGGAATAAAAAGTAGGCGAAAAAAGAATGCCATTTCACTGCTGATTCTATAACCACATGCAGAATAAAGCAGTACCATGCTTTTAATATTCAGCTGCATATCAAGTTAAAAAAAAAAGAAACTTCCAATAAAAAAATGTAATTGAAATATCTGTACTATTAGTAGTATTACCCTTTGGGTGAACTTGATTGTTATTGCCATTTTTAGTTGGGACAACATGAAAACTTCTTCTATAGAGGTTTTTGTTGTTGTTTGGTTGTTTGGTTGTTTGGTTAGTTTTTTATAAGACACCACTCTTGTATTGGCAGAAACTGATTGAATAGAGTTTTGCTTCTTACCATCAACACACGCTGGCCTTGCTCTTGTTGTACCGGCAATCTGTCCTTTTTTACACGCGCAGCGAGCTGTTTGTCGGGCTATAGTCCTTCGGGGCTGGCTGCTATCTCTGTCCAAAGTAACAATCTCACATGTACCTGCAGCCAGCTGACCTGGAAAAAAAACCAGCAACAGGTACCAGAGTCACTGAATGCACTACAGGCAATCTATTACAGCCAAATAGAGCCACGGCCCTAAGTCACAGCAGACACTCCACAACAAACGGGCAGCCAGCTGATGGATATAATAAAACTGAGATGGCACACAATTTTTCTTTGTGTTGGACATATGAAAACCCTGCAAAATGGTTCTGTCAGAAAATGATTATTGTTCCATAAGAGCGAGAGAGTTGAGGTTACACAGGTTACTTTTAGTTCTGTTGGCTAAGTAAAGGAACAATCTTTTACAGCAGTGAAATTTAAATGGTATGCTCTTTGCATACTTTTGGAAAGGAAATTATAAAGCATATGGCAAATAAAAACTTCTCAAAATTTCCATGAATACAATGAGGTCTTAACTGCTTTGTGTGCTGCTTTTGAAGGAAAAAGCCTTTCAAAGCATGCCCACATTTGCCAAACTGTCAGTCCTTTGGCTCTTGCTTCATCCAAACTGAAAGGTAATTAATTTTCGTCCTGAATTATATTTTATGCAGTTGTTATTTCTTTTCTTTTATTAAATTTACTATGTAACTGTCAAATGGCTTAAAACACACCACACCCTTAGCTTAGTAATTACTTAGTTTTTATTTACTTCTCCAACATAGGTAGCTTTTCCTAAATATGAAAGAAATCCACACTACCTAATTCTGAATTTGGACTATGTTATGAGAAGCAAACCAAAAAGTTAAAAAAATTATTTTATGAAAAACATTACTTTGAAGTTAATGTAATACTTTTAAAGCAATGCACTTCCTCTGGTACAACCAATAGTGGGCTCATAGTATACCAAAATACTACTTTTTACGGTCAGGAACAATACATTATTGAATTTTAATGAGTAGAAAGACTGAAAAAAATCCCAACTATCACTTTGCATCACATATAATTTCTGAGGTTTATAGTGCAGTAGTAAACACGTGCAACACTATCTTCAAATAACAAGCTTTCTATATTTTAGTTTTTATTAATAAAAGAAAAAATCAATATTTTTTTATTTAAAAATGCAGTTTAAATAATATTCACAGTAATTCATTTTTATGCTGTTCAAATAAAAAGAGAAAAAGCTAAAAGTTCTATAAAAACATCAAAGCTAAAAAAATAAAACCAAACTAACGTGAAATATATATTAATGGCCTTTAAGTCAAAAGATATAATGCCATTTTTCTATTTTCCTTTTTGTTTTTCCATTCAGAATACAAGTTTATCCAGTCTATTCTTCTCAGAAGCAGTTGTTTGTTGTGTGGAACAGCAAAGTATTCTAGACTGTCACTAGTATTGTGTCTCGTTCACTGCTAAGGCACCTAAATTTTATGTTTCTGTGACTCTTACTCTGCAGTGAATTATAAAATGGCAAAAAAATGAAGACCTCAAAGGTGGGTATGGTACAGGGTACTAAAAATTCATGCAACTATATGACATATGTAAATAACATACATTAGGTACTTATAAACACAAATATATTCACAATAATGAGCGTTATCACCACAGTGTTTAATGGCGGCTGATAACTAGACTTATGAGGTATGATCAGTCCTGTATTTCTACTCTTTTCCACCCAGTCTGTTAATAAAAATATCCCAGGATAAACATATTGATTAGAGGACTTTTACTCTATTATATGCTGTTTTTATTTTGTTCATTCAAAAATAATGGATTAGAATGCAAAGGTTTAGCAAGAAAGATAATTTTCTAGAAAAAGGAAGATCCAGCTATACTCAAACACGTTGAACTGAAAAAAAGAAAAAAAAAAATCCAAAACATTTTCTTTTTGGCCCTGGTGCTAATATATTTCATTCTGGGTTGTAGGAGATGTATTGCTCCTAAGGAATATAGCTGTCCTGGTAGATCATGTGAAAAATAAGATAATCAGAGTAGTATTTAGATCCTGGTGCCTTAGGCCACAAAAAAGTGGAAGTGTAAGTATGAGACATGTAAATATATGAGTTTCCATACTCTCCACTATCCATGGGTCTTTATACGATTATTTCTTTCAATAAAAGCTATCATAAATCATAAAATCTAGGCAAATAATTGTATAAACTTCCATTTCAGAGGAAAGGAACCAGATTCACAGCACAGTGAAGGCAAACAATGACTATACTCAGAGAATAAAAACAATGAATCTCTATGTCAAGATAATTTGTGAAGACAATGAGCTTTCCAAGGACTGAAAGCTATGAGTATCAATAATAATACCTAATGGCATTTTCTGCTTTTGGACCTGTAAAATTTTGGTCCTGCTTTGATTTTCAGAAATGATAATTTCTTCCAGGCATAGTGACCTTCTTTTCTTTATGAATTTTGAAAACTTGAATACCTACACAATAGTAATTGCTATACAGATATTTTGTCTGTTGCTTTTCTTTTTTCTATAGCAGAAGAAAATTGTAAGTTATTGTAGAGCTACAGCAGCTTTTTATATATATCACATAAGTATTTTCTCCTGATTGTATCAGGGGCTGCAAAGATAGTAGGCATATTGTGCACTGCAGCAGAGAGTACATCCACTGTTACTTGGCTTTATTTGGCTGTAAAGCATGAAAGATATTAGTTAAGATTGTGAAAGGCCATCTCCAGAGAGAGAGTCACCCTGGTGTAAAACGTCCTCTGTCTTTCAATAGGTGGAGGGTAAGTCTAGAGGAGCACCTCACTTAGATGACACGTGCTACTTTGGCTTTTTAACAATTTAATCTAGAAACATAAGGTACAAAGTAATGGAACTAAACGAATGCACTTCGTGCAAATACTGAATTGCAAGAATTAGGAAACCTTTTATTTTCAGGGAAGTTAACACGGTGACCTCTTTCAGGGATGTTAATGAAAAAAGGCTGTTCATCAGTGAGCCTCTGAACATGCTCCACTTCACTCCTAAAGCCAGAGAAGGAATCTTAAGACAGCAAGGGATGGAGTTTTATTGGAGCTTTTCCAGTTGAGAGATTAAGAGTCACAGTCTATGAACAGTCAAAAATGCTCCACATTTTCATTATATTTTCTTTATGTATTTACACCACACAATGCAATTCTCCACCCTCCAACCTAAACCAAATAATCTTAGTGGAAAAAAAAGACAAGCATCATCAAAGAATAGAGTAATTCAAGCCAATTCTAAAAGGTTTTTTCCCAAGAAAATTTGTGTTTTGCTATTTTATGACCCCAGCATGAAGAATATTTCAGAAGTACCATAAAACTGGAATTTTTCAAGTTAATTAGTAGATATTTCTTTGTTGATGCTACTGTTACTATATATGTATACGCAAATATTTTTAATATTTATTTTGTAATTTAAATTCAATAATTAAGACCTCATTGGCTATTTGATTTTGTGTTGTCACCATCTGATTACTAAACAGAGAAAAGTTTCGGTCTTTTAGTGCTCTTTTATAGTGTTGAACTGCATTCTTAAAATGCCAGTTGATCTCTTCCTACTCTCTCCCACCACAAACAAAATGCTTCTGTAATAACAGAATTACATCGGAAAAGGAGAAAAACACAGAATTCTGAATTAAAAATGCAAGAGAAAGTAAACAAAGATAAAAAAAATTGAACAATTGTTAAAATTTTAAATAAAACACGATTGAACTTTTGGTTTGTTATCTTGAAATCGTTTACAGTAACTGCTGTATACAACACTTTGTTTTTTTTCCTAATTGAAGGCCATTTGTGATCAGTCCTCTAACTGCTCGTTGTGAGACTTTCATGGGAATGTGTAGGAATCATGAATATAGGTACACATATTTAGCACATGTGTAGGAAATATCTCAAGGTAAAAAGAGCGTATTTTAAAAAGATTTTTAGTAGTTGTATTCTTGAAATAAAATAATTTTTTATTGAAAAGCTTAAAAGCAAATGGCATTTTTGATGTTTATTCTTCTGTCAACTACATGCTTTTGTTGAAAGAACAAAGATTTTGAAAGTCTACATTTTCTGCAACATGTAAAAGCCTTAAATAATAGTTGTATTACATGGAGAGTACATGGAATAATATTTTAATTTTCTGTGGCTAAAACTAGTTCTGTTCTCCAACAGGAAATAAAAATCTAAATAATCCACATTAACTACAGCAATCAAGTTACACTTTTTTTTTTTTTAATTTATGTTTATTGTAAAACTGAAGGCTTTACTTAAAATTCTTTTCAAGAAATAAAATCAAATTATGAATTTAATGAGTAAAATGAAAGGAAGTCTTAATCTAAACATACAGATTTTTCCAGGGGTTTAGATTTCATGCTCATCCAGAAAACCTACTTGTGATTTGTACATTCAGGCTTATATTATACTTTCAGTGAACAATTTTTCCATGCATCACCAATTTGATGCCTAGCAACACAAGCTCTTTTAGTTCAAAATGCTTTAAGTTAGATGGTATTAAAATTCTTGGCTAGATTCAGATATGCTTTTGTCAGTGAACACAATGCAGGAGTTGTTTCAAAATCAGATCATAGGAATACATTCAGTAATTTTCTATTACAATATTGAAGTCTTTCTGACAACAGAGCCAAGCCAACTCCTGAGCAGAGCTGAGGATCAACAATTTCTACTGAAATAAGGGGGAACTGAAGTACTTAGTGTCACTCATTATCTGCAGTTTGACATTAACATGAGTAAGAAATATTTTAAAATAATTCAATTTAAAATATAAAAAACCATATGTTTAAGTGGAACTCAAATTTTTGTCATATATCCTTCCTTGAAGAAAATGTCCTGAAAGAAGATCTCTTACACTGAATGTGATTTAATTCCAGACAGTCCAATTGCATTTTCTTTTTAAAATTTAGTTCATAATGAGTGAAATTATGGCAAAGAATTAGTTTGCCTCAAAGAACCACATTCATATTTAATATACAATAGTAAAATTTGTGGAAATTCAACTATCATTAAATAAGAAAGAACAGCTTCCACAAAGCTTCTGAAAAGAAAAACAAAATATGTAAAATAAAGTAACAGAGCAGAATTGGCTCAGCCAGTATGGGGAAAAGTTTTTCAAACTAATCACAATTTGAGAATTACTATCAAATAAGAACATCATTTCAATTGTTAACTTATGTGATACCAAGGCATTTCAATTTTCCAATAGAATATGTTCATTATTACCCTTTCCTGTTTTCAAAGTCAATGACATAAAAAGCATTTATTTCTAAGATGTTTTATATATAATTTTGGACCTTACATTGTTTTATTGAAACAAATGTTGTGTCAATTTAAGTAACAAGACTACACAAAACAATTCTTCATGCTAGTAGAGTTGGACAACCTATTTGAAATAGTCTTTACCAGTTTTTCTCGAGGGTATGATTACCTTGTCAGTAGAAGAAAGGCCTGATGTTACTGAAACAAAAACTGACTAATTTGGATAATCCTAATCAATTGGTATAACCCATAGGTGCCCAGCAGACTAAAAAGCAGCACAAATTTTTCAGAAGTTTCCTTACATTTACTTCATTACAAGTTTAGAGCTATATTTGATGAGAATCAACATCACAATATGACCTTTGTAGCTTCTCAGTCTTAAAAGGAGTGATTTTGAATTTTAGTGGTATTAAATAAGAATATGCATCTTAAAAGGTCTGGATTGGGTGCTCATTTTATGACGAAAAAATCACTGTAGAAATTAATTAAGAAAAATTTATAAATAATGAGAAAAATATTAATAATGTCTTCTCTTTTAAATATTTGGTTTAAATATTTTTCAGAGTTCCACTGCAATGAAACAGCATATTATGTCCCTCTTGTAATTACTAATCTTACTGCAATTTTCTGACTACCACTTAGCCATCTCAAGCATCATAAACAGCACAGACATTAGGAGGATAGGAAAATAGTTTTCAGCTCTTCCATTCTGAAATAAGCAGTAAATTTTAATTAAGATAGATCCTAGTCTTCTAAGTAGTTGCACAGGAAAGAAAATTAAGTCTGTGGAGATTCAAGATACATTCAGGGCCCATTTTGAGATTTCTTTTTTTCCCAGATAAGAGTAATGCCCTAACTTATTGCACCTGATACTGCTATTGCAAGTAATTGCCTAATGTTTTGTTGTATAATTAAGAATAATTTCCCCTATATCTGACTATTAAAAACACAAGAGGAAAAAAAATAAAGTATAAAACCAAACTGCAATAAAAACAAACTGCAAGATTTCAATTCTAAATGGAATTCTCAATCAGAACTGGTACACAAAGAGAAATTCCAGATGAGAAAAAGCTCTAAAAGTCAAGGATGTGTGAATCAATGTGGAAACAAGTAATTTGTACAAATATAATTTTTCCTTCTTTATTACTTTGAAACTGTATCTTTAGAAATTACAAGGTGTTTGAGTCCGTTTTCTTTAAGTAGTTTCTACCTCTGTGCAAATCAGTGTGAACTGCAAATCTCAGCTCCACAGAGGTGCTCCAAGGAGGACCTGCAGCTCCAAAGGATTATTTAATTATTTAAAGGATTATGGAGGCCTCGACTGGTTACAGAAAGGAAATAACTGCAGGAATTCAGGATTGAACAAAGCTTTGCTTATTTGCATAAATCAGGAAGTGGCTGTTATTCTATTACTTTCTGAAAAATATTAAAAGATGTAAAAAAAAAAAAAAGAAGGAAAAAAAAGTAAGAAAATTAAAATTAAAAAAAAGTAAGAAAAAAAATCCTTCTATGTCTTTACCAGCCTCAACATGTAAAATAAACCTAGTCTGTTTATAAAACAAACAGAATAGCCATAGGGGGGAAAATGTTATTGGAGGGAGGCTGATATTCCTCTTGTGGAAGACAGGAATAAAAAGCACAGGTTTGTCTAAAAAGCTACTGACATTTGTTGGAGCCAGAAGCTGTATGTCAGGAAGGAACAAGTCTGTTGTGTTAGCAAAATATGTCACTGCAGGGAGCATGAAATCAGTTTGAAAGAACATGCAGATAAAGTTATATATCAGAGGTAGATATAATGCACCCACTCCAGTAAACAGTGTTTTTAACTTCTCAGGCTTTCCTTTGTACAATTAAACTATTATCCTAGGATTACCTGATTGTTATTCTAGACTTGAAAACTTCTTACAAATGAACAGCCTTTAAAAAATCATCATACAAGTAGCCATCCTACTTGTATCAAAATATGCACTGCAAGAGTCTGTGTTCAATAGCAGGTTTGGGGTAAAATTTGGTCCAGTAAGGAAAGAACTAACATACTGAAATTTTGTTTTATTGAATCCTGTTGATATGTCTCAGTCCTTAAACTGCAGAGACAATAACCCCAAAGTCTAATTACCATCCACCAGGAACAAAGTTATATCTTATTAAAAATAAAAAAAAAATAAAAAAAAATTGTGTCATTAATCTGTGCCTGTATCAGGTTTCAAAGCATAAAGGCCAAAGCAGGCAGCTGAAGACAGCTACCTAACACTACCCAGCCTTGTTAACATGCCATATGCTAGCACATACCTTTGTATGAATAAAAAGTTTAAATTATGAAAATTTGCCATTTTTATAGGGCAAGTATTATCACACTAAATAACCTATTGTCCTGTTATTGGGTCTAAATTATTCCTTTAAAATAAAGCTGTTTATTTTCACTACTGCCTGTAACAGTACTCTTCTCTTTTCACAAAAGACTATGACAAAAAAAAATTAAAACATTTTCTAAAACATTTTCTTTCTAGTAATGGCAATGTAATGCAGTTATTTTTTTGGTAATCTAGATGGCAGGCTTGCCCTGGAGCCACTAGATATCAGAAAACTATTCTAGTAGCTAGGGCAATTATTTTGCCATCTTTTTTTGTTTACAGAAAAAGTCTCCCTTTAAAATAAAGTCTCTCAAGGCTTGGTTATGCTGCACTTGCTGAGAACATATAGGTACAACAGCTCACACATAACCACAGGGAAATATAAACTTATCTTAGTAACACAGTGAAAGTAAACAATAGGAAAAAAAATAAAAAAGGAAGCTCTGAAGTAGAGCAATATCTGTATCCAAGAAGGAAAGAAATTTCAACAATTTTGAATGCCTTACTCTACCTGAGAAGAAATGGTCCCACTGAAAAATATATTGCATTAATTAGAAGTATTATGGATGAATTCAAATCAGTCTCATGCTGAGAATCTTGAGCAGACAAAGGATCCTCAAGCCCAAAGCTCCAACAGGCAGAATTTGCATCTCTTGTAGCATGTCTGCAGTAATCCACAAAGGAAGTTTATGGTGCATGTGTTCAACTGATCTGGATGCTAGCATGAGTGCTCAAATCAAGGCACATCAACAGGACCAGAACAGAGCAGCTAGCACCTGCTGTGTCTGCTTTTTCTTCTTGCTTTGCTCTCCTTTCCATCCCTGATCCCCCAAGAGCAGCTCCTGCATGTTTTACAGCAGGGTGCAAGGAAGGCCCTCCTGCAGGGGCTGTCCTGAACGCATGGCCACAGCCGGCACACAACCACAGGTACAGCACCAAGGTAAGAGTGAAAAAGAAAGATATAGTATACAAAAGAAAGATATCCTTTCTGTTAGACTAATACCAAACTTCAGCACCAAGCAGAAGAAGTGAACTTGACAGGCTCCTTAACTGACTGAGTGATGGCTTTCGTTTTAAAGGTTTTTCTGGGAAGTGTGGCAGAGAAGCATGAGTATGCTGGCTATTATTCTCAGATGTTCTGCAGACTTGGAGGAATGATTTTATATATGGGCCAGTTTCACTGCTGCATTTTCCATTTTTATCTGTTTTTCTCAAAATGACTTATGAAACAGGTGCATGCTGAAATGAAAAGTTTTCATTGAAAAAAATCCGTGATTTTTATATCCTTATTTCTAGTCCTCCAAGAAGATAACCATTTATGGGATAAGATTCTCTTCTGCACAGCTCAGAGGAGGGTGTCAGAAAAAGAGTTTTTAAGTTGTTCATGTATCCAAGGCTACCCAAAGAGAGAGAAGTGAATGAGGACGACTGTCATCCCACCCACCTTTACCAATCAGTAAATGGCTCAAGATTAGAGACATGTGCAATATCCCCCCCGTGTCCCATTAACCAGGAAAAATGCCTTCCATTTACACAACCAAGTGTTCAACCATTGCACACTCATAACTCCATAATTTCAACTCTACAACATATAGAGGGGCTTTTCTTTAAAGAATGTCATATATGTGCACACTAGATGAAGAATTAATCTCAAGTTACTGAAAATCTGAAAACATTTTAACTGTACAAATTCATTTTCTGCTGAACTTAGTGGAGGCAAAATAAACACAATCAAATCTATCAACAGAGGCAAAAATTGTTTTGTATGATACATGTTCATATCATAGAAGGCAATGTCAAAAAGACTTTATAAACTGATGACCTTTTAAAAATCTTTAAATGAACCTTTATTATTATTATTATTATTCCCTCTATAGCAAGGTCCATCTTTTTATGTACTGCTTATCAGTTTTACTAGCTAATAAAAAAGTTAAATTATGCCATCAATTCCCAACGAATGCCTAATAAATAATACCTCCTTAGCTCAAGGACCTTAATAAAAAGGAACAAAAATGAGGCCTGACACCATTTTGCTCAGCATTTTGATGAAGTAAATTTGCTATTACTAAGCTTTATTAAGAAAATTTGGTGTACCATCATGAAATATGTTTTCTAAGATGTAGAATAGACTGCAGTTAGGTTTTCTAAGCACAAGAAATATGTACTTGGATAAACTCACACACATAAACACATAGAGGGATCCTTCACAGAAGGGCATGTTAAGATTATGCAGAAGGCATTTCTTCTCATATTGGCCATAAGATATAAGCAGTTTGCCGTGGTTCCTCAAACCATACTGTTATAACACAGCGTGAATCATTAAGCCTGCTCTTTATCATACCATAGTCAATGGACACAACATCTTTACTTCAAAACATACAACTTATAGTTCGACCCAGGGAAAATAATCAAAGAAGAAACTACCTATGTGAAATTCCCACTTATTTCTAAGGAAATACAAAAATAAAAAAAAGTCAGGTCTGAGTCTGATATTGGCTATACTTTGCATTGTTTGTTCTCATCTACCTGCTGGAACTTTAACACCACAGTGCTAAATGTAGACAATGTTTCAACACTCTTACTTTGTCTGGTGGATGACACTAAATTTTCCTCTTAAATTTGGGATTAAGTGTATCAGAAACCATTATAAACTATATTCCATCTTTCATCAGCAAAGACTCTAATAAGAAAAGCTAAGATGTGAGATTTGATCAGCTCCATGGGTCACACTGAAGTAGCACTGACCGGACTTTTCTGGAGCAGAGGACAAAAACAAAGCTGTCAAGGTAAAGAGCACTGAGTGTAACTAAATTCTGCTCTTCAAACAGAGGAAAAGCTGAAGGACAACCATTAATATCTGCCTTCATATTGGTGAATGTATTTCGGTTGTTTAGATCAGTGATACTGATACTGTTGTGCTCCTGTGGTAATGGTTTGTAAGCAGGAGAAAGTATAAAACTCACAGAGAGGAGAATGATCCCACAGGGATGACTAAGACAGCAGTAAAGCAAGAGTTATTGAATGAATGTTTGCACTCACCAGATGTAATAAAACTTGACTGATATCAAGCAACTAATGTACATATATGAGAT
This sequence comes from Thryothorus ludovicianus, assembly GCA_013397245.1. Taxonomy (NCBI): domain Eukaryota; kingdom Metazoa; phylum Chordata; class Aves; order Passeriformes; family Certhiidae; genus Thryothorus; species Thryothorus ludovicianus. The sequence goes on from VZTB01005217.1 coordinate 169,983, forward strand.
ATACATGGTCATGTTGATCACTTATGGCCTGCCCTTCTTATTTTAATTTTCCCAATGGCAATATAGAAACCTGAATGAAAACTGAGGATAAGCTGATAGGAACCAGAACAGAAAAGCTAGCAATAAATATTTCATTAAAAAAGGGTTTCTGAAAGGCCATATAACCTTTTGTCTAAATGCCTCAAATCCAAAATGTATTAGGCTCAAACAAAATAAATTTATTTTAATTAGGTATAGGTAATCAGAATTTATACAGCAACAGCTAAAGGAAGAGTGATTATGACACTAAGACAAATCCAATCATTCAGATCAAAGATTGGGCAGGCTATCTCTACAGAAAATAGGCCAACACAAGCATGTAATACCTAAGGGGCAAGTAAGCATAGTGAACTGAATTATTAATCACAGCTGTAACTATGAGTCAAATGATTTGTGTGTATGTTGATGCATCAACATGGATATTTTGGACTGATATGGGGTGGACAACAGCAGAGGAACACAGTAATTCTGTAATATAGAGAACATAACAACATTGCAAGAGAAACATGAGTCTATTTATATACAGAAAGCAGTGACTGTGTTTTTTATCATAGAACTTAAGGAATATATTAATAATGATTATACAGTCTTGGTTCTAAATAGGTATGGCAATCAAAAGACTAGGACTGAGTTTCTGATGTTGTCACATATCTTCTGTACTAGCTAACCATTTTGCTCTTGTTTACAGGAGTTGCTGTGTGCAGTGAAACTACACCTCCATCAAACTCACAGTAGCCCAGAGCTGAAGCCATAAGGATGTGGTATTAATCAAAATTCAGTTCTTCAAATCTGCTAAAACCTAACAAATTAAAGAACTGCCATCCTCCCCTAGTCTTATGAGAAAACATTGGTACATTTTCAGTACAACATGAGTCTTTTCACAATGACTAATCCCATTCCAAATAAAATCAATAGAAGTTTTACCACCAACTATATGGACAAAAAAAACCAGTGGCATAAAAATCTCCACACTCCCAGCACCAGTCCTTTAGCAAATTTGTGTTACATCTTAAATAACTGTCATTATAATCAAGGACATATGTTAAATGAACTCTTAAGCCAACTGAAAGCCCTATTTTAAGAATCATTCATTTTGTATGACTTAGTAATGGCAGCAGCTCAGAAGGTGCTCCAAGATCAGAAGGCAGAGGTACGTATAAAACCAAAGGCACTCTTGTTCAGTATTGCACTTGGCTGTGCACTGTATGAAAACTCTATGGTCTCTCTTTTTTTTTTCTTTTTTTCTTTTTTGTTTTTTTTTTTTTGTACTAGAGAACCATTAGGCACAAATTTCAACCTAAATCCTCCTAGGATTAAATGATTAATGTTCCAGAATACACTAGTATACATTGTGGGTATAAATGAGTACACACAGTATCTATACTCTTGTATGCATAGCTGTTGACATTTTAGTCTTTAAAACACGTTAGACACACCACATCTATTCCAGCAATTTCAAGCAGACAGTTTCTGTTTTCCACTGTTTCCCAATTTCAGATATTAGTATCAATTTCCCATACCACAACTTCTCTGTTGATATAAGTTTATCTCAGAGTTATTACATTTAATACCTGCTTTCTGTATCTTCAGTTAATTGAAGCTGGCCACTGTTGGAGAAGCAAACACAGATCCAAAGACTTAATAAGAGTAAGGTATATAAGTAAACTATTTCTGAAAATACTAAACTCTTTAAGAGAATACAGAACTACATGTATCAATGATATAAATACTGTATATATGTAGTATCTCTATGTATAATGTAGAATATAAAATGTGAATATCTAGAAATTTTAGTGACATATTCCATACTCAAAAAATTTAGAGATGTACAGGCCCAGATTTAGTCTGTCCAGTCCTTCTGTAGGACCTTCCTACCCCCAGCAAATAGATACTTCCACGAAGTTCAGCATCATCTGTGAATTTTATCTTTATTGATGCCATCAATAAGGACACTGAACAGAGCTCGGACCGAGGCTGATCCTTAGTGATAAGATTCCAACTGGGTGCAACACCATTCACCACCATCCCCCACCATCCTCTGGGACCAGCCATCCAGGCAGGTCTTAACCCAGTAAAGGAGCCACCTGTGGGCTGCCAGCTTTTCCAGAATGCCATGGAAAATGGCATTTAGTGGTTCTCTTTTCCACTTCCTACTAATAAGCTTTTTCACCAAGCCTAGCAGTAAAGGACAAGAATAAAAGCCCAGACTGGATTGGGTGTTTAACACTACACATAAACTTATCCATTGTCAGAAAAATGTTATAAAACCTAAATACTCTTTCTCCTCTATTTTAAACATTATATAACTGACATCTTGGATTCTCTCCTACACAGAGAGAGTTTCATTGTTGTTACTGAGATTGCATATACATTCTTACACAGATAAAATGCATGGTTATACACACAAACACAGATGCATATCCCACCCTATCCTGTCCTGGAAGTTATTTTACCTCCCTCTTATTAGAAAATCCACTGATAATAGTTACTGCATGATCAGTATGCAACTGGGAAAAAAAAAAAAA
>VZTB01005217.1:179785-192114 GCA_013397245.1 Thryothorus ludovicianus
TCCCAGCAGCATTGAATAATTATTTTGGTTTATAATTCTGTTTTAAAAATGCATAATTGCAGTCTTTAGATAGAATGTAACTATCAGTTTTGGTAATTTTTTTTCCTACTTGTTATTTACTTTTCTCTGGTAAATCTAGCGTCTGGGTTCTGAAGGCCTCTAGTGCATTTACTCTGAGCTCCTACTTCCCAATTTGTCTTGAACTAATTTCCTTTTCTTAGTTTTCTCTCATATAAATACATTCCCTAGGATGATCATGTTCAGATTAAACTTTTAGATTTTTTGTCCATGTAGTAAATTTATCTTGAACATTTTCAAATAATGGAATCATATTTTCTTAAATGTGTAACATCTAATTACATTCTAAAGATTACTTTGGGGCTTAACTATGATAACTCATAGCCTAGGCAAGCAAAACAGTGAAATGAAACATTTTGACCACGAATGTGTGCATTAATTATACACAGGTTTGAGAAGTAAGACAATCTGCACATCTATACAATTACTTATATAGGTTTGTATAGCAAGTAACTAAAGCAATGCTCAGGTAAAGGTGTTGTGAAAAATGAACAGATAAAGAGACATTCATTTATACACAAATGCCTGTATTTCAATAGCTTTGTTTAAGTTTTTGAAATTTAAGGCTACTGTTGAACATGAGTTTATTTCAGTAGGAAACATGCCTCTGGGCCAGTAAATGTTCAGAGGACTGCCACTTGAGTTTGTCCATCTTACTCTACCTAAAAGGGAAAAAAACCTAACCCAACAAGAAAAGAAAATAAGCCTTCAGTTCAAAAATGTAATGAATTTCAGACTCTGCCCCCAGCTGCATTAGGTGAAAGACACTACACTTTTATAACCCAATTAAGAGCCAATTTACGCTACATTTTATATAATTCGGTGATGTGTTTGTTAATTGTACGAGAGAAACTGCTATGGTGGAATACATCTTTTCTTTGTTAGACTGAAGATTAAATTATTGTATCTACACAGTGGTTCACAAAATGAAAGATAATTTTTGTAAATACAAATGTGGTGTGTATACCCCTGATACTGTAAGTTACTTTAAGAAAATATTCAAATGTATTCTGTTTGTTCTTTAATACAAAAATTCAATATATGCTTTATATGTTATGGGAGCAATTAAAAGGATTTATGTGGAAGAGAACAATCTTGCCCTTGTCATTTGCTTTTAAATAATTTATTTTGAAAGGAATAAATTTCTTAGGACACAATGTTAAATTGAGAACCAAAGCATAATTAATCTGTATCCTGACTCTGCTTAGTTCTAGGAAGAAATAAGAACTGTTTAAAAACATATTCTGAACTAATTCAGCTTACATGGCCTGCAGAGAAACAGAGAGAGCACATATTTGAGATATCAAAGTACTTTATAACAGCATTACAAGAGCTCTACTGACACCCATGATTAGCTGAAGCATATGCTGACCTCTTTCAGTTAACATCATTCCATTCTGCTAGTACACATGAGATGAGTTGAAATAAAACAGCCCAGAGAGCCTTTTCTAACTTGGAAGGAATATATATATTCCCTTGATTTCTCATTCATAATCCTGCAGCAAAGTAAAATAAAGGTAAGTCACTCTGTAATTCCTGCTTAAAAAAAAATCTTTATTTTTGTGTAGAGTCCATATGGCTTCCGAAGTATACATGTCCACCTCTCCATAGGACTGGTTATGAATCAGAACTCTACTCTGGTCTTAGGTTTGAGACATCCAAGCAGAAGGAGGAAAAGTTGTGAATTTGCAGTCAGATAAATTCCTGAGGAAGGACTGCTAGAGACAAGTGGTCCTTCTTTCTCTGTGTAGTAGTCTCGACAAAACAACACACATTTGTAAACATCTTAGGACTCAAAGTTGAACAAGGTCTCCTCCAAAAGCAGCACCACACCAGGTAGGTGTATTTGTTGCAAACTTGGTGGATTTCAGAATGAAGCTCTAGGTGGCAACTAGATGTGCAGACTCCATATGCTAGGGATGGAGGCATCTGAAGAAAATAAGACAGCTATGTTAATCTAAGGTGGCTCCAGTTCAGCAGACAAACTGCTTCCCACATGCTTTGCTATCCAGTAAGACAATCTGTTGAAACAGCTGATTTCTAGCTCACTTTGTTGTCATATGGACAAACAAGGATTCTTCCTCAAAGGCCTCATCCTGGCAATATAAAAAGAGACAGCTTGCCTGGAAAAGTGTAAGAAGAACTAGCACATACACTGGGGCAAAGATAGGAAGCCTTGGCTTAAATAAAATCCAGTGCCTTAAAAAAAAAAAAAAAGGTGTTTTCTGAGGATAGAATATCACAGAAAAATGAAGAGGAGGAAGTTGTAAATATGTATATATACCATATTGGATTATAAAGACTCAACCACAGAGATCTGGATTTTTTCCTCCTCCTTTGATTTGAAAGGAATGAGAAAAGCTAAAGTTGTTTGAAGGCTCAAAGCACTGATCCATTTCTAATCTAACAACAGGTTAAGATATTGACTGAGTATACTGGAGGAATTAATGCTAGTTTCTCTGACTGCAGATTCACAAGTATGTTTTGGAGGACCCCTGAAGCTGGTCTGGTTCTTTTCATTTCATTTTGGTATTCCAGTCAAAATCATTGACTTCAAGATGTGTCTCCTCCTTCTTCACCTTTCCTTTATGTTCCTGTTTGTAGCAGCTCACAGAATTTGCAGTTACTTAATTGTGTTTACAAACTCCTGATTTAGTTATTTGTGACTGAAATATGACTGCAGTTCGTAGTGAGCCACACCACCAAAAAGAAGCTCATGTTATTTTTCTTTCTGTAGGGCAAGCTGCAAAATATGCATTTTGTCTACATTATTTGAAGCTGATCTCCTTTTTACACAGGGACAGAGAGCCTGACACATCTCATTAGTGTGAGCTTCAAGACAGTGACGTATACACTGAACTTCAAGGTCAACTGCAGCCTCCCATCTCTGAGATCACTGAAGTGAAATACCCATCCAAGGAAGGCAGAATTAATCACTACTAACTTTAAAAAAAGTAAGTGGAACTGATGCTTATATCCACTATGTGCCACCCATAGGGAAATCTTGCAGAGTTCTTCACTACCCCATCTGTACAGGGAACCTGAGGGGAGCAGCATGCCCCCCGATTTGAACAGTGATTTGGGGAGCATTTTCCCCTATTAGCATGTTCTTGGAGACACTACTTACCTAAAGGCTTCTTGTGAGATCTAGGAACTGAAGCAGAACTTCACTAATTGCTAAATTACATCACAGTTGTTTGCATGTTTTCTCAGTAGATATTCTCAGTATCTGTACTGTCCAAAATTTAAATCCAACCTAAATGGTGCGATTTGATTGAACCACACCAGTCTCTAAGGCAGAATAAGCAATTACTGTGAGTACAGTTTGAGGAACAGTGGAAGAAATGGTAGATTAAGTCTATATTACTAGTACTTTACACTCTGCACAATCTTAATGAGGTAGTTGAAAAGAACTGAGGATGTGGTATGCACTTTCATTTCCACTAATGGGTAAAAAAAACTACTGTCTAGGACTTCAAATGTAGGTTCTCTGGGTATTTCTGAGGGAAAAGAAGCCTTCTATGCTCACTAAAAAAAAAAAACCTTTTAAGCTGTGTTTTCCACAATGTTTCCACTGGAAACTGCTTATAGCACATATCACCAAGTCTCATTGTCATCAAGCAAGTATTTATTACTAATACATATATTTTTTCAACATTTTACATCTATAGATCATCCTAACAATCCCTAGTGTTAAACAAATAACCCAAAACACTTTCATGATTACACTTCTGTTCGATTCTTGTCACCACAGATTGATGTCTTCTCACTGATAATTCTAAAAATGTCACTGAAACTGGCTTTACTACAGCAGTATGAAATGACATTTTTGTTTAAATTTCCTGTCACCATAATAATTTTTCAGTTATGATTCACTGAAATTGCAGGACATTTTCTGGCTAGGAATTAGTCGCATTAAAGACTGGCAAACTATGCACACTGATGGTAGCTGCATAGACTTTGAGCTGTACTACTATTTGCCATGGGATAAAAAACCAATGAAAACACAATCTATAAAAAATATGTCCATCTTATCTTAAAACAAGATTTGAAAAATAACATGTGTTTGCTATATCGGTGCTCCTTTGTCATATGTCAAGTACAAAATTGGATACAATTTGGCAACTAAGTCAAAGGTTGAAAGTATGAACATCTAGAGTGAAACAGAAAAAAATAACAATGTCTTAAATACAGTATGATGTTACAAAAATATAATGCTAAAAAGATTAATTGTTTAAAATCACTAATAAAGTTTATGCTATAATTTCATGATACAGGCAGTGGAGGCATCTTCCCTGGGGAGATTTAAAAGGAGAAAATATGTGGTGGGAAGTGAACTGAAAAATCTAGTAACTTTCATCTTTAATTTCTGCAGGGTATGATCTAGTTTCAGTTACCCCGGTGTAAATACCAAAAAAAGAAACCAGAATCGCAAATTCAGATCTTTCTTCAGTTCTTCAGTACACCTCTTGTAATAAGGACACGTCAAGTGATGAAAGACTGGATATTCCTTATTTGGGGCACTGTTTGTCCCACTAGCCACTCTGCAACAAGCAGATCCTTAAAGACCAGTAAATATACTTACCATGCTGTAGGTGAAGCAAAACAAAGTACAATGATTCAAACAGGAATAGATTTCTAAAATATGAACTCAATGATAGAAAGTTATATTCAAATTTAATTTTCCTGTCAATTTACTTGTCTTCAATCTGAGGAGCATCATTCTCTAAAAATGATTTTGAAGACCATGAAACAGGTTATTAAAAATAAGTAGTTACTAAAAAGTATTTCAGCAGTTAGTAGGAGGCTGAAAACCTCTTCTAAGCCAACAGAAAAGCCAAGAAGTAAATGAACATACAGGCAGAGGTTTGGAGGAGTCTGCATTTCACAGTTGGGGCAAAAAATCTCAACTAGATTCTTAAAAAAAAAACAACCTATAAAACAAAACAAAAAAAGAAAAAGAAGGAGAATAAAAGAAAATAGATTGTGAAAACGCATTCAGACTACATCCTACAGATGAGGTTCCATTTCACTGTTTCCATACACACCTCTTCACTCATAATAATAGCTATCAGATGTGCACATGATGGCACTGTTCACAACATTTATCTTGTCCAGCATGATGTCATCACTGGTGAGAGAGGAACTGCACCATAACTCTCATCTTTTTATATGCTAGGAAAATGTGGTATTTAAAGAACCTTTGGCAGCCTGAAAATTTCTGCAGCAGCGATCCAGAGGCATGACAGTGGGTCTGATTTTGTCACTGTCAGATTTTGTCTTTTAAATGCTGGGACAGAAATTCCTTATGCTCTATGGGGTACTACATAATCACAGAAAATGTAGTGACCACATCCTGCAATCCAGATGAGCAGTAGGGTCAACAGGTAAAGACAAAAAAAAACGTAGAACAGACAGATAGGATAACTTGTGAATATTTGCTTCAGCCCTTCACGTACTTTTAAGTATCTCGTTTCAGCACTCCTCTCAAGAGTTTGTGTGTGTCTGTGCATGTAATTATGGAATAAAATTGATATCAAGACCAGATAGAATTAATAACCTTTACTAATTTTACAGTACAAATAGCAATGTAAATATAACTCAGCTTCAAAATTTATGTCTGATGGTGTCCTGCAAACCCATCCATTAATTCAAGGAGTGAGTTTATTAATTTTTCTAATAGCTTGGAAAGCACAGGCATGTGTGCTAAGGCTGGCAGATCAACCCAATTCACTTTGCATCATTTTCCCTTCAACATGGCACAATATCGTTGCACCTCTGAAACATAAAACTATATTTGAAATTATGCACTGAACTTAAATGATGGAGAAATTAAGCCCTGTTATTAAAATCCTTACAGTGAAACTTAGAATAAAAACAGTCTTACAATGCCTACTGAAACATCACTAAGGTCAAGCTACAGATTGACCTGCTCAGGTCACTCCCACTGCATGTTCATGGGCTGCAGACATGAGGCATCTACTAAATCAGACACGCTTTCAACAGACTAATTCAATCTGGAATTTCCCAAATGATCGCTAAGACAATACCATCATCTGCCATTTAAATATTCTCATGCATTTAATAAAGGCTCCTTCAATTAATCTTTCAGGCACTTAAATATTTTTAACTTACATTGCAGCATTTAGGTGGAAGAACTATGATAGCCAATGGAAATATACATCTAACCACAAATGGAGAGTTGTAAAGGGACTGCAGGATTTCTGCATTAATTCTCTCAATTATTTCTGCATCATGTGCTTGCATATTGCAGTAAGATGTGCATGTGCCAAGTAACCAAGACAATTCCCTAAGTTTAAAGGTGTGGCACTCCTATTTGACCCATTAAATAAATTTTGGTGATACTCAGTGGTTCTGCTCCACTAAGACAGAATTTAAAATATTGTTCTGGCAGAAATTCCTGAATTTAGTTCTACTGACAATTATTGACTCTTTCCAAACATTTGCTTCTAAACAAAAAACAACAAAAAAAGTTCATCATTGAAACCAGATGTGATGAGGTAGATAACAAGTGAGCATCTCCTGAATGTTATAGCATGCATGGGAATGTGCCATGAAATAACAACACTCTACCAACTCGAAATGGTACCATGTTACAATGAAGTTCCTGATGCTGATGATAATTCAACAAATGCTAGTTAAGTATTCCTTATGAATTTACATTACAAAACTAAGGAATTATTTGCTCCACTATTTCAACCACCTGCTTTAAAATTTCATCTGGTTAACAATGAACTGAGACCAATAATTTGTTCTTGGCAAGAGTCAAATAATTTCCTGAGAGTTATTTAGTCCTAATTTGACAACCTCATGTGATGAAAAAATCACTTGTTTCTCTTGGCAATTTGTCCCAGCAGTTAATCACCTCCCTACTGAAAGTGTTTGCCACATATTTAATTTGAATTTTGGCTTTAGCTTCTACTAACTTGCTTTGCTAAAATAAAAAGCCTTTTATTACTAAGTGTTTTAGACAAAGTTAGCAAACCACCTCTCAATCATATCTGTGATAATCTAAACCTATTTGGATGTATCTGAAACTATATATCATTTTCTCCTAATTAAAGCTCATTTTTAGGGTTCTTTCCTTCACTCTTTAATTTCAATATGAAAATCAACAACCACAACTGAGTATTATTTCTGCCATTGCTTTACACTGAGTTGAAATAACTCCACAATACTTATTTATAACTTAGCTCTACTTATTCATATAGCTCAATTACTCTGTTTTTACTGTTGATGTTCATTCTGAACTAATCCAAAATTACAAAGTAGTCTAATTTAAAGACTTACCACTGATATCTTTCCTTTATTTCAAATCTCCCTCCTCAAAATGTGCACTGCCTCATTGAGCAATTGATTCTGCATTTAAAAAATCTGTATATGATCAACAATTGATTCGAGCTAGAATGACATTGAACATTTTACAAATTTTACATAGTTTACTATGCTACATTTGCATTGCCATACACCAACCAAACTTGTTTCAAGAACAACAAATTCATCGATGAAATGTTAACTGCCTAGAAAAGTCTGCTACTCATTTTTAGCTACATCTTTTCCCCTTAACTCTATTTATTTCAGTCTTCTGTTACACAGATTGTTATTTTGCCCATAAATGGTATCAAATGAATCAATCATGAAACTACTTCTCACTTGAAATATTCAGAAATGTTGAGTCCTCCTGTCTTCTGGTGCCCTGGGCTCTATCTCACAAGAAAGTCATGAGGTAATATCCTCATGAGGAGATATCCTTACCCAAATAATTAAAGGAGGATACCTCACGAGGATATCTCATGAGGAGAGATCCTTACCCAAATAATTAAAGAATCATGGCTGATAATTATCTATAAATTTTAAGGCATGTATTGCTCAGATTCATCATCCTAAAGGCAAGAAGACAGTAAAATAGATATGGCAAGTCTTTCTGTTAGATACAGTATATTGTTAAATATAACACAGCTGTGTTTAATGTGTAAAGAGTCCTATATATGTGATTACTTTTGTTTATATTTTTTTACTTTAAATACTTTTAAAAGTATCTTCAGTGAAAGATTAAATTGATTTATTTTAAGCTGAGACAGAGGAAGAATGATTCAGACATAATTAACTAAGTGAACACCTCTCTTTATAATCTGAAGAAGGATTTTTCAAACTATATGGCAATTTTTTCATGATACCACAGAAGTGCTTTATGATTACAATATTTCCTTGATGCAAAATTACATCATAAACTAACATTACCTTCCTGTAAACTATGTAGTATTATGTACAGAAAACATTTAAAGAAAGGAAATAAAATGTTTCTGTAATGTACATAATTACATGCCAGCCATCATTAATCTGGCTGCTTGACCTAGATTTGTATACACTGTATACACTGCAGCAGTGGTCACCTTCATATGGAAACTGAAGGGAGAGAAATCATACAATATATCTGAGTCCAGCAATCACTGTTGATTTTTCACTCTTCTCATTCATAGATTTTCCCTATAAAAAGAAAAAAATCAGTTTCCTCCTACAACTCTAGTTTGCCAGGAAAAAAAAAAAAAAAAAATCAGGCAGGGGTGAAATTAATTTTCCATGGAAGGAAAAAGTAGTTTTTTTTTCTTGAACAATTTCTCCAAAGGAGCAGGCTACTAATAATTCTATGTTATTGATTCTGGTTTGTTGATTTGCTTATAATGATTTATAAATGATTTAGTAGTTGGTTATTAAGCCTGGCAAGGTGATGAAAAATGTGCCCATGCTAGAAGTTTTATATTTTTATTAAGCAACTATTAGATATATTCAGTGCTGTTCATGGAACCATGCAAAAGTAGTTGTACTAATGGTTTAAGTACTTAAATTGTACCTAGAAACACAAGTTGAGAAGAGAATTCTCTATATAATACTATAATGTCTTAACACTAACCAGTGTTTACTGATTGCATTGGTTATTTTGGACAGAGCTGTAATTCTCATACCAAAGATTCATAGTCTATGAACCAACTTGACAAAAAAGTGCAAGAATTTCTCAATAAATTGTGCCACAATTAACAAAAAAAAGTGTATTTTTCTCCCAAGAGGAATTGTTCTATAGCTTTACAAAAAAGTGAGTTTTAATACAAGCATTATCTACACTGCCAGATAAATTTAATAGTACTAAGTATTACCTCCTACACTCCATTGCAACAAGATATAAGAATGTCATCTTAAAACCCCTATTAACAGAAGAGGTTTTGTCGTCTAAAGTCCACTTCATGATACTAACCTAAAACAGAAAATATGTGTTCATATGAAGCACATTATTAAAATATGTAAATGTAATGCAAATACAAAATACTGATAGATGCCTTTCACATATTCTTAAAAATGCTTTTCATAAATTATATAATAACCAAAAGGCAGCATTTAAATTGTATTTATTTCAATTCTTCACTGTAATAAATAATTACAAGGAAAGAATTATTAAAGAAAAGCCAGTGAATCCCTGGCAGCTCAGTGAGGAGCAATGGTGTCCATGCAGCAGAAAGCCATGGCCTCCCTGAGCTCTGCCCCCAAGGTGACTCTGCAGCTGCCCAGAGCTCCAGTGGCAGCTGCTGCCAGCCCAGTGCCAGCTGCAGGGTGTGCCCTGCTCTCACACCAGTACCACACAGCAGCAGTGAGCACAGGAGTGCCAGGGACAGAGGAACTCCTGCCCTTATTGCCAGAGCTCAAGCAGCAGGTGAGCGGGTTGAGGAGCATCAGAGTTTGAGAGAGAGAACACCGGAGTCCAGAGACGCCACGGGAATGGCACGCTGCCTTTCCTGGAACAAGCTCAACAAGCAGACAGGAAGCATGGCTGAGGAGATTCCCTGTCCTCCCTCCACCTGCCTGAATGCTCTGGCTTAAGGGATAGGGGCAGTGGTGGCATCCCTCCCTGGTGCAGTGGGTGCATCTCCTGCCCCGTGTCCCGGCGTCACAGGTGTGAGGCTCCGCAGGTGGAGCCGAACAGTAATGAGGATTGTCACTGTGGGACACATAAGGACACACATGGACACACTTTCTTGTGAGAAGGTTAGAACTTATTTATTAAAACATCTGACTCCATATTTATAGTATTTGTACATAGACTAGGGATTGGAGAAGAAGGTTGACACCTCTCCCATCCTGTTGGTCAAGACAACTGCCCATCAATTGTTCTTCACACTAAGAGAAAGTATGTAAACAACTTCATTGTATTAAAAACATACTTTTGATAGCAACGCCCGTGTGTGAGAAAGAACTAAGAACTATGAAAAACATCAAGTTAGGAATTGCTTCAGAAAACTTGAAAAACAAAGACAACAAAGGATGATGGTCCATTGACCTTGAAAGTATCAGCAGGGCTAAGGTAGGCTATGCCCTGCAGCAAAACTATATCCATAAAGAAAAAGGATGGGTCATTTTAATAGGAGACAACTTCTGAAGGGAACAGCAGGTTCGCTATGAAGCCTAGACACGCTTAGGGAAATCTGCTGTGATCCTGGGGTCTGGTTTTAAGACGTGAAGTAAAAGTTTCCTAGGCCAGTACAACCCCGGGATTATTAACTATTATTTTTAAGGTAGGAAGCAATAAAGTTGTAGGAAGAAGGCTGCCCAGGGAAGTGGTGGAGTGACTCTCCCTGGAGGTATTTAAAAGATGTGTAGGTGTGGCACTTAGGACCATGGTTTAGTGGTGGGCTTGGCAGTTCTGGGTTAATAGCTGGAATCAATTAATTTAATATTACCTTCCAAGAGAAATGATTCTATGAAAATAAGTCAGTAGTAATTAAATTATCAAACAACAATTTGAAAAATTGTTATTTTTTCTTCCCAAAATGATGTTATACTTTTCAGAACAGAAGCACAACTACCTTGCTTATTACAAGAAACAAGAAGAAAATACGGCATTACGAACCAAATCTCAGTAACAATGTACAAGGGAGCATTTACAGGGGACAGTCAGATATATGGACAAAACCACAAACATCCTCACCCCACTAAGTTGCAAAACAGACATTTTCTTAACCAGATTTTCTTCAGTATGAGCAATGAATGCTCAGCAGTTTAAAAATTAGGTCATTGAGGATCAACTGTTTAAAGAGATTAACATAATTTTAGTACAGTAAAAATATTATCAGAAAAAAAAGAATACTGAACAAACCATATAAACACTGGACAACTGACAGACTCAAGGGTGCAATAGCATTAATGTCATGATATAAGCTATTTTTGGAAACTCCTGTTGCTTTCTGCAATGGGTAATTCGTTTGTGTTCTGGGGCTCTAATTCCTTCATACAGATACAACATGTCTACCTGAAGAAAGGGCCATTCCTTTCAAGTACGGAATCAGGACAGCTACTCATGGGATTAGTAGGAGATAGATGAAAAGTCCACTTTTCTCTCCATGGCACATATAAGTGGGGTTTTTACACCCTCCTTTAGTTATTTAAACAATATGAGTAGAAATCAGATTGCTCCATTAATATAAATGCTCATATTTTGGTTCTCAATTCAAGGCAAGGTCATACAGTGAAGGTACCACTCCAACAAAAGCACAAACAATGTATTTTAAGGAGCTGTTAATCTGGGAGCTATGGAAAGTGAAGTTCTAGTGTAATTACTACTAGTTTCTTTGTTTTTCAAATGCTACTATTGCTTTTGATTCACATGACAGCTCTTGCAGCAGGTTTAGATGGATGCAACACAGATTGAATAGTCCTATCACAGAATTTGGTGCTGTCTGTGCCTCCTGTGGAGAGTCCCTGTGATGAAGCAGTGATGGGAAATGCATCATACTAGGACTTCACAGGGAAGAATTGAAAGAAACAGAAGAACTTTACATAACCCTTCAAAAGCTTCCTTAGGGATAGGAAAAGTCAGCTCCTCTGATTTCCATGTAAGCAGCGAGGAAATTTACCGTAAAAAATGACAAGAAATAAAACCTTTTCCATTCCTACGAAGTTGTCTCAGGTAACTGCTGACTCAAGTTGTCTAATGCAAGCCAGAGATAAAAAGTTACTATTTTTAAAAAATAAAAATTTGTTACAAGAAAAACATTTTCTAAGAACTCAATATCTAAATATAAATATCACTACATATTATTGAAAAATAAAAGACATTATATATGAATATACAGAATCTAAGATACATAGATACAGATGGTATAGATATAGATATAGATATAGATATAGATATAGATATAGATATAGATATAGATATAGATATAGATATAGATATAGATATAGAT
>VZTB01005217.1:192690-241890 GCA_013397245.1 Thryothorus ludovicianus
AGAGATAGAGATAGAGATATTATATATATACATATAGATAGATATAGATAATCACTGTTTCTACAGTTAAAGGAAGCTACTTTCCATTCTTCCAGACCTGACTATTTCTGTTAATGACATAATAACAGTAATAATGTGCTGAAAGAGAGGATAGCTTAGCATTAAGGTTCCTACAAAATCAGAGAGACTGTACTGATTGTGAACAAAAGAAAAAAAAAAACAAAAACCCAAAAAATAAAGTAAGACTATTTTGGGATCTTTTACTGCTAACACATGAACTGGAGAAAGTGTATCTGGCTTTTTTACTGGAAAAAAAATTAGAAAATATTAAAGATTAAGGGAAAAATTGAACTAAAACAAAAAAAAAATGGTGGAAAATACCCAACAGATGGTACAGCAGAGTTGAAGATTCTGAATCCAAGGAATTATAAAGCAAGAAGAAAACCAACACCTTTTGAGATTTTTTTCATAATACCTGTACTAAATAGAACTACTTACATCAAGCTGCATGAAATACCAGGAAAAATCTTTTTCAGGAGCTATATCTGTTCTCAAAAATCTAAATTGAAGGAAGTAATATGTTTTTTCTCTGAAGCCATAGAACACAGCTCACACAATAATAAATAAATTGCTGATAAAAGTTTTCTGCATCTAAAGGAATAAATTCTGCCTATCAAGTTTTAAAATATATCAAGTTTTAAAGTCCAACAAAAGCCACTCAAATATCACAGCACTGAATTGAATTATGTGTCCTGAAATCACTTCACCAAGTGAAATTCATTTGCTCTGTATTTAACACTGGAATATTACAAGGCTGTGTGAAGCAAAGGCCTCAACAGATCTATATTAAAAGAACTAGAGGGGCAATAACACCAAATACTTTATGTGACTACAGCCATTCCTATCCTCTAGTATATTAAGCTGTTAACACTTTATAATGAAAGTGTGTAAGGGAGATTATGGTATAAATTGGTGATAATAAACACAACACTATTACATTGTTTCTCATTTGTTGCAACAGACTTTTTATGTGCAATTATGCAATTATGCTTCCTAAAGAAAATTGAGATCTTTGTTCCTTTGCTGATGAAAGCTTCAAACCTTACATAATCCAAAAGGCCAATAATCATAAATCGGTTGCTTCTAGTCCATTATATTCTACAGATATTATGTGATGAAAAGTTCATAAAAATTCAGATTTCAAAAATACATTACTTTGAAGATACATCCAAAACAGCTACTAGATGACACCCCACAAATTTAGGACATTATTGTTGTATATTTTTAAGTACATCATCTCTAAAAGGTAGATTCATACACCTGGTAAGAAAAATGAAACCAGTTTGGTGACTAGAAACCATCAGAAATCTCAGAAACATCAGTGTGAGATCATTGACCTTTGGAATACTAACAATAATAATAATAATAGTAATAGTAATAATAATAATAATAATAATAATAATAATAATAATAATAATAATAATAATAATAATAGTAATGAAATACTTTCCCTGATTTAAAAAAAGCTGACCAAATGAAGCTTTGGTTAAGATGGATAGCAGCTATTTCCTGAAAAGATACACTGTTACTTGCAACAAATTGAAAATTGCTATTTGAGTCCAACTTTTAATGGAATAAAATCAGCTATTATTTTTATTTGCTTTGAAATTCTGATTTATATGTGAAACAGACACAAGTAGCCTCTTCTACAACAAACTCTTTGCTCTATTTCCTTCATAAATTTTCAGTATTGGAATTAATAGCCCTAGAAAACTGGAGAAGCAGAAAGAATGAAGCCCTCATGTGATCATATAATTTTGCTTCCTAATACGGCAGCATTTACAAAAGGGTATTAAAAAGAAAATACGGACACTTTTATTGTTCTCCTTGAGGCAGAAAATACTGCAGTGAAGAGGTTCATTACTAAATATTTTACCACTGTCCAGCTGCCTTACAGTCAATTATGTTTAGTTAATGTGCATCTTAATGAAGATCTTGACATACAGTTATAATCACAAACTGTCCACTCCAATGTCAGTCTTCAGCTCATGATTGGTACTTTGTTGGCATAACATAACAAACACTTCCAATTACGTTTCAGTTCATTAAAATTAAAACCGAGTTCAATAAAAGCAACTTGCAGCATGCTATTTATTTTAGTAAAGATATAATCCTATTCCAGAGATGAAGATTCAAGAAGTAATAAAAACATGAAAAATTACAAACTAAAATTACAAACTAAAACTATTAATATTATACCTGTTCAGTACTGAGGATCACTTTCATTTGGTTATGAAAGTTATTATGCAAATACTCCCATAGTAAATCAACACACTACATCAATGTTGTTGTTTTTTGGAAGAGAAGATATACAAAAAAGAGAATACCCCCAAAACACAACGGTATTTCTGCAGCAGATTTGCCTTTGATGCAGCCATGGAGGTTGCTATGCCTGAAAAACAGATAATCATAGACCCATGAAAATGATTCAGGGAATGAGAATACTGTTAAATGACAGAAAATAAGATATGTAGCAAAACAGGATGTATCATTTCAAATGAAGATTTTCAGTATGAATATATTCTCTAAGTTACCACTCACAATGCCATGAGAATATCTGAGTTGCAGATTGTATCACCACATCCCACTGTCCCACAGTCACCGGGGGGAAGCGGGCACTGCCCCAGGCCACAGAAGGGAAACGCTTCTCAGGCAGAGCTGTTGGCTACATCAGCTTGAACAGATTATGCACCACACAATTACCTTGACTTTTTTTGCTTCTTTTTATATGAAGGTCATGCCATTAACTCACACTGGCAGAAAATAAAGAATGTATTTTTTAAGGCATTGGGAATAACAGGTAAGATTTTGGGATAGAAATGGGATGAGAGGCTGGTCCTCAGCTTTACTGCTTTATGAAGTGACAACTGAGACATCAGCATATTGCTACATCACAATGTTACTGAGAGGAGGAAAAAATCCCAGTCTGTAATCAGGGAATTGTGGTATGAGGAAATCATATTTTAAAATATCCTCCCAGTGGAAGATATGTCTAGTTACTGCACTAGGAATATGAATATCATTGCTTTGAGAAGTATACGTGAATTTTACATGAGTATTTTTACAGCAGAAAATTGCTATTTATTACATGCATTATGCAGTTCTCTAATTTTATCTATTACCATGGACCTCTTGTGTTAAATCTTTCCTAGTTTCTTCATAAGTATGTTCACTGCAGTAGGCTGTAATTTTTACAGAATTGCAGAGAATAAGATTTCAAGATAACAGTTCCAATATTCATAAGAAGACATCAAAGTGACAGAATTAAAAGATAACCTATCTAATTTTAACTGTTTAATATCTAGGGTGGAGGGGGAGAGGGAAAGGAAATTAAGAAACAATTAATTCTCTTGAACTTCTAATTAAAACAAAAATAAAATTTTTCCCACCTCATCCTCACCTGACCCTAAGTGATGAGATGCAATAGGATCTTGCTTACACTCTTTGCAGCCTGGATATATGCATGACAATTGCATTACCATTGTAGACTTCCAGTCAGTGAAGACTGAGTAGGCAAATCTCAAAAATGCTGAAAAATTCAGGCAGTTGGAGAATTTAGAAAACCTAGGTCTTGTGCATTTAGCACCTTTCTTTCTTTGAAGGAAAAAAGTGAAGCAAAATGTTATCACAGACTTTAAAATTCATTCTCAATTTAAGTGTGACTGAGGCTGTAAAAGAGTTAAAGTTTAATCATTTGAAATCCAAGCAAAGCCTTAATAGGATTTTTTTTTCTTTTTAAATTTACACAAAAGATTGCAAATGTGTGCTCTGCTAGCATTTTCTGATTGTGTTTGTTGTGGTATTCATTGAAAAGAAAGGTCGGTTTACATGTGTATCCAAAAAATATCATTCTTTGTTTAGACTTATCTCTTGAAAGCCTGTAAGTGCTGAAAAGGTCTTAAATGAACAGGAAATTTATTTTTTTCCTTTAACCTTAGTATCACCTCTATGTTAATTTTCTCCTTCTCTACCTTATATAAGAAGAAATAGATACATTTCCTTTGCCTAATGACAGGAACATTAAAACAGGTTTGAATCACCCTCCAATTCCAAGCCTTGGCATGGTAAATGAAACTGAAGAAAGGAGATTTCTCCCTTCTGCTGATACTTTGATTTATATCGTGTTTCCCAAATCTGGCCTACTCAGGCAAGCAGCAGATGCCACTTCCCCTGTCACTACAGGAGGCGGAGTTATTTTTGTTTTCTCACAAGTTCAGAATGCAGCCAATGCTGTAGAATGAAACAAGCCTCAAACACGTGGAAAGATTTAAATGATTCAACATTCTGTAAACATCATTCTTCTATTCTGCAAGAAGGATTAGTAAAGATGTGCTAGTCCAGTCATCCAGAAATGAAAATTGTTCACAAAGTTTTCCTAGCATAAGCAGAATACTGAGAAAAAAATACAAGTAGTGGTTAGGCATTGTCTGCAAAAGAAAGCTATTTTGACAGTGAAAGATCTCAATGTGAAGCTCTCCGAGGGATCAACACTGAAAAAGTGAAAGCTGTGAGGTATGCGAGTAGTTGCACCCACCTCAGCTAAGAGGAGAGAAACAATTATGCCTGCTCCGCTCAACTACGTAATTTTCAAATTGAGATAGGAAGTTCATGAAGGAAACACTGATTTTAGTGGGAAGCTACAGCCTAAAGTATTGTAAGTATTTACCAAGAATACCCAGGAGTGACTATTAACTGCTTGAAACATTTTTATTTTTTTTTTAAATCCAGCAAAGCGGTATCCAATCTCACTTTGTAATAGACACCAGGCATTTTGCTCATTTTTAGCACACAAACCTGCAGGCACACACACATGCAGACACAAGCACACACTTTCTTTCATTGGAAAAGAAAATGAAAAGAAAATAAATTAACAATTCAAGAATTAACTATAGGTTAACCAGAAAACCTTGGGAAGAGAAGAAAGATCAACTAATATTTTCAATAATAAAGTGAAACATTTTAAAAGGTTACGAGCTTGTGAAAACAGTAAGGGCACCTTCTTTATGAGGTACTACATAAAATCAATGAGATAACAAAAAACACTCAGTGACATAAAATATTGGCCTCTGTAATTGCCTTCATGTACTGCACATACAGGCTGTGTTCTTGAAGTTTGCAACAAACCAATCTAAGGAACATTCTGCAAAACAGGGCTCAGCAGGGCTGGGAAGTCATTCAATGAATCTACTGAATAATCTAAGCTATGATTACACAAGTTCTTCATCCTGCAGTGAACAGTGATGAAACAATTTTGGTCCACAATTATGAAAAACACCAAAACCTATGGAAAACATGTCAATAAACAGCTAAATTGATGAAAATCCACTCCCATGCAGAGAAATAATTTGTTTTCCAACCATGCGATGCACACAAAAGACCTGAGGAGAGCAAACCTTTCTCAGCATTCTCCTTGTCTTCCCCATAATACCAGGCAGTGAACAATTACCTCCTTATTCCCAGCTTTTCTGGCCAAATACATTTAGGATTGTATCACTATTGTACAGGGTCTGACCTATGTAAAGTTCAGGGAGCGACCCTAGTCTACCAAAGGACTTACCAGCAGATAAACAGTGTAAGCCAATTGGGCTATAAAAATTTACTTTATGGTAGGAAAGAAAGTGTAAACTTCACAAACATTTGACTGGCATATTTTAAAACTGAAACAAAAATAATTTAAAAAGGTCTAGTGTAGCAACTTTCCTGCTTAGCTACATTTCTAGATTATGTCTTAAAGAAGACTCTAACGTGCAATGAAATTCCATAGCATCATTTTATCAGCCTGCTTTGAAATATACCTCAATTCATATCTTAGCAATTCCACTACATTAGAATTTATCTCCTGATTTGAACAGAGGTGTTCCAATACAATTTTTTATTTTTTAAAATTATTTAATGTGTATATTACAAAAATATGTCAGGTATCTTCTGTGTTGTTATATGGTAACCAATTCTGTTACTAGAAATGGGTACCCAGAACACCATACCTGTCATGAAGAAGGTAATTCTAGGCTTCTCAGTTTACTCAAGAAAGGAGCTAATTCAAAATCAAATGCAATGTGGTTTTCAACTGCTTCGGTTTACTAAGCAAGAGACAAAAACAAACCTCTGTCATCTAAGTCAATAAACAACCAAAGTAAAATTATTTTTGATCACACTTGATCTAAACAGAATTCTTTCAGAAAGCCTGTCATGAAAAATGTCTATTTTCTTTGTAAGTCTAAGATAATAAAATGTCTTTGTATTTTATTTTCTTTTTAAACAAAACAAGCAGTTAGGGAACACAGATATTTGAGGACTACCCTAATTCTGTCAACCAAATGCTTGTAAAGTTTTCAAGTGATTTTAATGCCAAGTTGTTTTCTGAGCCCAAAAACATTACTTCTTCTGTAGAACCACTGCCACTGGGACCCAAAAACTGTAACTGTGAACTTATCCTCAAAAGATTATTCTGATAGGGCACTACTAATTTGCTAATGAGTGGATATTGTAGCTCTAATGAGTGCAATAAACATAGAAGCACAAACAGGCAATTAACCTCATTTTCTTTGCAAACAATGTCCAGAGAATACTCTTTGTGCTGTCATTTACTATATAAAAAACAAGTTAGTGCTGGTGAGTTTTGAAGATACAAAGAGGTTTATCTGTCAGCAGCATTACTTTGAAATATTACATGCTGTTCTACAAGCTGGAGAAACTGGCCCATGAGAATCCCATGAAGTTCAACAAGGCCAAGAACAAGGTACTGCAGCTCTGATATCAACCCAGGCTGGAGAAAGCAGGAATTGAGAGCAGCCCTGCTGAGAAGGACTTGGTAGTGCTGATGGATGAAAAGCTGGACATGACCTGGCAATGTGCACTTTCAGCCCAGAGAGCAAATCTTAACCTGGACTGCATTAAAAGAAATGTGGCCACAGGTCAAGGGAGGTGATTCTGCCTTTCTACTCTGCTCTCACAACAGCTTACCTGGAGTGCTGCCCCCTTTGCTGGAGTCCTCAGTTCAAGGGAAACATGGGCTTGCAGGAGTCCGCAGGAGGGTCACAAAAATGATCAGAGGGCAGTAACACCTCTCCTATGAAGACATGCTGAGAGAATTGGGGTTGTTCAGCCTTTAGAAGAGAAGGCTCTGAGGAGATCTTACTGTGGCTTTTCTGCACTTAAAGGAGGCTTATAAGAAAGATGTGCACAGACTTTTTGTAGGGCCTGTTGTCAACAGGACAAGGGTTAATGGTTTCAAACTAAAGGATGGTAGATTCAAACTAGATATTAGGAAGAAATTTTTTATGATGAGGGTAGTGAAAGATTGAAACAGATTGCCTAAAGAGGTGATGCATACCCCATCCTTGGAAACATTTAAGGTCAGTTTGGATGGGGTTCTGAAAACCTGATGTCGTCCTGCTCATTGCCAGATTGAATGTCCTGCTCATTGCACAGATTGAATGCCTTTAAAGGTGTCTTCCAACCCAAAGAATTCTAAAATTCTTTGAAATATATAAAGTCCTAGGCAAATATATTTTACCTAGGCAGAAATAAGTCCGTAAAATATCACAGGTGAAGGGCTGAGTGCCTAGAAACAACTTTGTATACAAAGGTGTGAGGTCCTGCTGGACAACAAAATGAACATGAGTCAGCAGCGTACCCTTAGAGCAAAGGCCAGCAGCCTCCTGGGCTATACTAGTATGAGTAGCACCATCACAGATAAGGAAATGATCCTTCCATCCTATTTGCCATTTGTAAGACTCCACCTGGTGTGCTGAGCCCAGTTTTGGGCACCCCAGTACAACAAAGAAATAGATGCACTGAAATGAATCTGCTGAGGCTCACAAAGCTGGAGATAGAACACAGGACCACACAGGAGAGGTTGGGAGCTGCATCTGTTCAGCCTGGCAAAGAGAAGGCTTGGGAGTCTGCAACTACCAAGTTGGAGGGTACAGAAAAAAAACCCGTGCAGAGTAAGAGGCAATGGACTTGGGAAGCTCCAATTAGATACAAGGAGGAAAAGATTATCCTGCAAAAGCTCAAACAGCATGACCAAGAGACACTGCAGGATCTCCATGGTGGGAGATATTAAAATTCTGGACATGTCCCTGAAGTATTTGATCTAACTGCATTGGCCTTGTACAAGTAGCTGGAAAAGATGACATATGGAGTTTCCTTCCAGCCTACACAATTCAGTGAATCTAAGACCATTTTTGGTTTTATAGTTCTCAACATTTCCTCACAGTAGTCAGGCACAAGTTTATTTTCAGTATATTAGCTAAACAAAAACTTATATACAGTTTTTTTCTAATAAATACTAGCCCAGATGGTAAAATCAGCCAAAAAAAAAAAGACACAATGATTTAAAAATCATAAGTATCTCTCAGGACACAGTAATGAATTTTTTTAAATTTATCTTAGTTTTAAGCCAGAATAGATTATTTTAATGAATAAATTCAGCGTTATCCAAAATGAAAGTGCTTATATTCTCAAAAAAATATAATAAATAAATAGATATAGCAATATATAATAAATTTGCAAGGTATATAATGAAAGAAAGTTGCCTAGTGTCCAAATAAATATTATATTTGTAGATGTCAAAACCACCTCATGGACTCCCAGATACAACTGCTGTTTCATAGCAGAGTTATACAACTTTATAAGCTCTTTCTTAACATTTTTATTCTGTCTTGTTGCTAGCTGTGTTTTTAAAAATATTCTTTTCTCCTGTTAAAATTAATGTAAGTATCTGTGTAGTTTAACAGATTGGTTGCAGATAGCTCAAAAGAACAAAGCCTTTGTCTTTCATATATCATATAAGTGAAAACGTTGTCACAGAAAGCTTACAGTGACTCAGAAGAGAGCTTAAAGAACAATGTGCATATTTTTTTTTCCCTTCATCTGCAATACCTGGTCCTTTTGGTAAAAATTTGGAAAAAATGGTAAAAATTTGGAAAAAAAACAAGAATTAGTAACAAAACTTCAAAATTTCTAGGAGTCTGTCTAAATTCAGTAATCCTGAGTGAACAAGGAAGTGGTTTAGATGATTTTGGCAAAACTAACTAGTCATTAAAGTTTTGATATGTATTTATATAATGGAAAAAAAAAGCAAAAAAAAAGCTTGGATACAAGGATACAAGTAGGTATTAGGTCAGGAAGTTGGTGCTCAAATATACATGTCAAAAGGCTCTATCCATGTGCCTCAGAACCTTATTTTTCAGTCTCTGGGCATGCAGGATTTTTCCTCTATCATTATCCCATAACCTGTAGGCACCTAGAGTTTTCTTCTATTTTTCTAACACTGCATCAGTCAGAATGTTTCTATCCTTAAATTAATTCCTTCATAGACTACACCTAAGCTGCAACTGCTAGAACAGGAATTGAAGCCAGACCTCCCACAGCCCAGGTGAAAACCTTAATCAGCAGACACTGACTCATGATGCTTCTCACCCCTCTTTGCTCCTCAGCTTGGCAGTTCTTGGCTGTGCAGAGATAACTGCCTTTGCAGAGCTGCACAGATGCTGGGACTGCCCACCACAGCACACACGACACCCAGGTGCCAGCCTCTGTCCCCAGAGCTGCAACTGAACCTCCTCAACGTGAGAAAGAAGCTCATATGGAAAAGCCATAATCTCCAAGATAGAAAATGCAGGTACCAAGGTACCACTCACCATCTCACACTAACACATATATATATATATATATATCTCCTTCCAGCTAAGAGCAACAATAAGAATTGATCAGGGTTGCAGAAGTTCTGTTGTACCTATCAGGCTGCAGATGGCAAATGGAGGAAGGTGCCATCCTGAACATACTGTGATAATATGAAAAAGGAGCTTGATCTCCAGGGGGAATAGAAGTTTCAGACAAACCAGCTGTGTTTATCATTTCCTACAGGCTTCTTGCAGACAGTACCAGGCAAGCTAAGCAGGTAGTTATCAGTTTCATTTAGACCTCATCCAAGGCACCTATTTTTCCCCAAAACCATACAAAAAGTCAAGAAATTATAAGGTGGGTTTCTTATTTAGCTACCAGAATCTTTCCCTCTACATTAAAACTGGTATCCACTAGTAGTCAACTGTGAATTTTACATTACTGTTTTTAAGATTTACCTGGCAACTGTCATGTCTAAAATCTGTAACAAGATCTACATGACCTAGCTACAGATTTCACAAGTGTATTTTGTCTCCTGAAGTCTACATCATCTGTTCAGTCCTGAACTGCCACAAAATAGGATTGTTACACAGCTTTCAAAAAGGAAACATGCAAGTGATTTATTTTACTCCAAAAGATAATAAAGATTCTAGGAAAAAAAAAAAAGTTATTTGCCTATGTCAAACAATGAAAATATAGAACATGTATTACTAAAAGTACAAAACAACAGTGGGACAGCAATTTGTTTGTTTTTTAGAAACTGCAATTTATTCACTGAGTAGATGTCTCAGTAGGACACTATAAAATTGTAACAACAGATATCCCATAATAATCTTTAACAACGCAGTATAAATGTAGAAAACATCACCATGTAATTCCACAAGATGAGGCTTTTAGTGGGGACAACTGGCTATACAAGCAGGAGTCAGATGACCCAGATTCAACCCAGCTCCTCTACTGGCTCTGAGCTTATCTACCCAGGGAAAACAACCTATAATAGCTTCTCCTACAGACACTCTTATTCCATTAGTCCAAACATTTCTATGGTCAGGTAATTTTGTTCACTTTAGTTTAACTGAAGACAGCACGGAATACTCACCATATTTAAATTTCACATGCCAGCCTATTTTGCAACAGGTTCAGTTTATAGACAAGACTTGATTATAAGGCTCAAAACAATCATTATATCACTTGGTGCTCTGATTTATTCAAAGTGTAGATGACAACAATTCATGTTACATAAATCAGAATAATATTTTGAAACTAAATAGTCAAGAACTATATCTAGATCTTCAAATAATGTCATACATATCTAACACAGACATGCAATTGGTGATTTATTTTCCTAACTTGTTTAATAATTATGTAAAACACTATTTTGTTACTTCTACTCCTCCATAAGTAAAAAAAAAAAAAAAAAAAGATTAACTAGTTTCAGATATAGAAAAATTTAAAGATCTATTTCTGGAAAAAGAAAGGAGAAAATTGGCTTCTTTATGGGAAAATTAAAGAGGCTTCCATTACCTAAGCACTACATTTTTTTTGTTAAATTGCATGTTAGAATGAAGTCAATACACACACTGTATTTAGAAATTATTTTAATTCAAAATGCACTTTTCTACTTTTATGAAGCATCTTTGAACTGTAATTTAAATATAGAACAATTCATAATTGAATATAAAAAGTTTTGTGCTATGCCTATACAATATAGGGAAACCAAAATAGGCAATTTTGTCTCATTCTTGATCAAAATATAATTTTATAGAGGTGTTTGGTTTCCACTTGAATTGCATGTCTTAAACCTACAGGTATTCTTACTACTTATGTTTGTTATGCAATTGACTTGCAATAAGCATGTTTCCTTTTATCCCTGACGTTTCAGTAATCAAAAATGCATTTTTGCTTCTTTGTGTTTACTAAACCTAAGACTACTTAGTCCTAAGAGTTTATTATCAATAAAAACTTCACCATAAAACGATAACATAGCATTGCCTCATGGAATAAAAAAAAAAAATCAATTACAAGTGAATATCACAAAAAAATAGCACCCGGGGAATTATTAAAGAGACATATTTCTGTTGAAGAGTATTATTGCACAGCTGTTTCAATCTTTAAATTTTAGAGATTAAGTAAAAGTCATAGTGGCTTTGGTTGGGTCACTTGAACTTTTTTCATGGCTGCTGGTACAGGGATGTGTTTTAGATTTGTGATGAACAGTGCTGGTAACACAGGGATGATTTGGTAATTGCTGAGCAGGGCGTAGACAGAACCAGGGCAGTGTCTGCTTCTCAGGCAGCCCTGCCAGCAGTAGGCTGGGGCTGCACAGGAGGCTGGGAGGGGACACAGCCAAACAGCTGACCCCAACTGGCCAAAGGCATGTTCCAGACCATATGGCATCTATGTTCAGCAGTACAAGCTGGGGGAAGAAGGAGGAAGGGGAGAACCCTCGGAATTGTGGTGCTCCTGTGTAACACCTAATGTCTAATAGAGTCCTGCTTCTTTGTCAGATAGCTCTGAGAAACATGATGTGATTAAGCATTGAAATTTTCTAGCTACATTATTTTTAAAATTCTTCATACATTGTTTTGCAAAAGTGAGATTTTCTCATAGTTTTTTTCTCTTTTTGATATAAGTTATTTTTTGCATTAAACAGTAAGTCTCGGTCTGTCTTCCAGAATGGTAAATTAGGTTTGCCTTTACATCACACAAAATTTCAATGTGGGATACTAAAAGGAAGAGGAATAAGGACACTTTAAACAAACTGACTCCTTTAAAGACTTCAAAAGTTTGAAAATTAATACTGACCCAATTTCAATTCCATCTAAAACACATTTAAAATATGGCCTAGCAAGGGAGTGAACAACCTATTTAGATCTGTGGACTGATTCCAGGAAGCTACCTTCTCCTGTCCCTTAACACTACTTTACTGGTATTTTAAAAATCAAGTTGTCATAACAGTCTTTCCCTTCTCCACTAAAATTAGACTGATCACTGTTATCATTTACTGAGAAAAAACTCACAAAGTTCACATGTTCAAGTGAAATAAAATTTGTGGCCATCCCCTCTTGCATACAGAGTTCGGGGGTTTATTAAATTCCTAAATATGTATGCAGATTCAATATCTGTTTATTGCTAGGATAAGGCTAATAGCACTGGTATGTTTTTTCCTAATCACAGTCTTAATTCTTTCTTCAGAGGAGGGGGAGGAGGATATGCAGGAAGAAGAAGGAGCTATAATTTTGTACCAGTCTAACTCTCTTGCTTCTGACATTATTTCACTTGTTTTCATTCTACCAGATCTTCTTTTCATTCACTATTTTACTGGCACTTATCATTGGACCAGGCTATCAAGGCTTTAGATGGTCCCTTCAAACAGTGATGAATGTTCCTGGTATTCCATATGGTTTGTGACATTTGAGACTCCCAAATACTACATTTAATCAGTGCAATATGCTTCAATGGTTCTCATCGTCACACAATCTCAAAGTCAAAATAACAAAACAACCTCCCCCCAAATCCTTTTAAATGTGATACTTTATCACAGTTGCCAGCATAAATTTTCCAGTAGTGACAGCTCAGTTTTTCTTCCAAATCCACACATGTACCATTTTAAAATATTCATTCTATTTATGGAACACATAGTGAGTTATAGTATGTGAACACTCACAGCCAGATTTAAAACATGTCAATGGATTTCATTGAGACATGTGGAACACTTATAAGAAACTTTTTCCTGTTATCTTAAGACATTATAATTAGAGTAGTTTAATAAAATATCATGGAATTTGTTGATTAGAAGAAATATTTGAGTCTTACTGACTTAGTATATCTTACTACTAATGTCAAAAGACTACTTGTTTATCTCACTCCATTAGAAATTCAACAAATTTTAACACCAAATATAAAATAATTAGGTCCATTTTTTCCAAATCATCCACTGGAACATGAGGACAAGGTAGTGGTAGTGGAACTTGAGGACATTGTGGTAGTGCTGGGTTGATGGTTTGACTTGATGATCCTAAAGGTCTTTTCCAACCTTTATAATTCTATGATTCTATGATTGCTGATTATTCATTACATCTTCAATACTGTAGGATGTCCTACCTTATTTCTATTCTTTATATATAGGTATTATAAGAAGATATCAGAAAACAGTAGTTCTGCTAACATTAACTTGAATCAACATGACAGATAACAGTTGTGTTGCTCTTCAGAAAATATTTAATGCTGAGAGTTTTTTAACTTTCAGAAGATCAATATAAAAACCCAAAACCTTTCAGAAGGTATTTAACAAATCATAATACTTCAACATTCAAACAATTTTGGAATTTCTACCAAAAAAATGGGAACCCACACACATCCTTGAGTACTCTGTTATTTAAAACCTTTTTTTCCTACCAATACTTACATTTGGAATTCTTGATTTTAATAAATCAGGCATTTTCCTACACTCAAGGCAAGAATAAGACCTTAGGAAATTGAAAACTCATTCAATCCCTTTGTGTTGTAACTAGTGATTTCCATGAACTCTGCATCTGAAAAAAGCAAATAAAAGCCCCAACAAACAAACAAGAACTCAAAAACAAACAAACAAACAAAAAAAAAAAGGAAAAAGAAAACATGGAATTTTTAGTCTGTCTTAGTGCATATGCAACTCACAAAGGTGCTCTACAGACTACTAAATTGAAATTCCTTCATTCTCAACATAAAAATATATCTCCACTGGACACACAAGTAGAAGCACAAGGGAAACAAAATAATTCAGAGTAATCATGAAATAAAGAGAGATGATTGCACAAAAAAGAAAATATTACTATCAAATCTTCATTAATTTCCTCTCCAAATGCAGCACTGTACCATGGGAAGTTCTCCATATTCTAAGGAGAGATGGTAATTACTTTCTCTGATACCTTATTCTAACTGGAAATGTGCATTAATCTTTTGTGTAAGCCTTTTCCCAGCAAGGAATGATGGTCCAATATAAGCAAAATTTTCCAAAAGATTCTATTTATATTTTAAAGTCTAAGGCAAATACCAGGACTATTTTCACCAGTATTGCTGGCAGCTGGTCTGTCTGTCCAGTGTTTCCTTTTTCTGCACAAGGCTGCCAAAAGTACTGATATGGAGCAGAGCTCCCAGGGTTTCTGGCTCAGTGAGGATGAAGGGCAGCCAGACCTCCAAGAAGACTGTTTGCCTCCTCAGCAAATGCATGTTGAACTAAGACACAGCTGATTCTGTTCCTGAATCACCTACCTGAGTGTTTGGCCAGCTCTTCTTACAGGCAACCAGCCCTTGGCCAACAGCATGGACACTTACACTGCTTTTTCCAGGCACTAAGACTCCTAAAGCACCTGGGAAGCAGCTCTGGCAGCCATACAGACTGGCAAAATGATTTGACTTTTCTGTTTCTATGATAATTTGAGGTGGTAAAAAAAATGAAGTTAAAGAGTTAACAGGGACATGAAACTACATCCAATATCCCAGCAACACTCAATAAAATAATTTTGTAAAATTAAATGACAAAAAAACCCCATGCTAAAAAAAAAATAAACGAATTTAAAAATCCAAAACAACCAAACAACAAAAAAAAACCAACTAAACAAAACACAACAACCAAACAACAACCAGAAAAAAACCCACACAAGAAAAATCCAATAATCCACAGTATAGGAACCAGAAATGGAGAGAGAAAATTATATATCATAATCAAACCATATAAATTTCTGTGCACCTTCTTCCCTCAAGGTAACCCAGCCTCAACCTATTCAGGCAGAAACAATTCCACTGACTGGAGGAGGCCACATGCTGTCTGTCTCAGGACAAGGTATCTCCTAAATATCCCATTAAAGCCCGCCTATACATTCCAGAGTGCCTACTGTGACCCTTCACATACCATTTTGAAAATATCAGGCACCTCAAAGTGAAGGCAAGACCAAGTTTTCAAATTAAAATAAGAACTCTGGCTGTTTTACATGCCTTCAACAAGCTCAAAGATTCAAACATACCCCTTGCTGACTCTCACAACAGCTGACAGTTTTCCTTCCAAAACTTTATTAAGCTCCTTGAAACATAGGCTTAAAACTGTCTTGTTAAAATGTCCCCTCTTCCTTTTGTTACTGTAAAACAGTGCTCAACAGAAATACCTTCTGTTGCTTCTAAAATCATCTGATGAATTAGTCAAGAGCAAATGATTTCAGGATGTATTTAGAGTCTGTTTCAGACCTGCCATGAATGTGAAATTCTGGAGGATTTTTCCAAGTATATCAGTTACTCTAGTAACAGATACTTTTCCTTCTTCCAGTGAAGTACCCAGCAAGGGAGGGTGAGATGAGAATGTGCTGTAACACCATCCTGCCTCCTTCAACCCTTCTTGTCTCACTGCTCAGACCTGAGACTGTCAGCTCGTTGGGGCAGGAGTTCTTTGGTTTTGTTCTGCTTTTTCACAGCACAAAATGATTTAAGTCCAAGACTAGGCACTAGGAGTATGGCATTACAAAATAAATCCTATTATTCAGGAATAAAATTTAATGTCTGAGTTTGAGCTAAAGTATGATTTTAGATATATGTATGTCTTAATATGCATACATTTTCTACTGTGAATTTAAGAATTTTGCTGTTCAGAAGAAAGCATACAGTAAATTACTATTTTTTTTATTAGATTTACTAGGATTTACTAGATTATCATTGTATTATCTATGTAATAAATGTACAGATAGCAACACAATCTATATACTTGGCAGACTTGAAAAGAGTAACCATTTATCTTTAAATATTACTTTTTAAGAACTTTTTTCCAGGAAAAATATACTATCTGAATGAGTAAAAACCAACCAACCAAATAAAAAAAAAAACAAGAAAAAAACAAAACCAAAAACACTACAATAATTTTTGGATAATACTGTCAAAAGCAATTGAGAAAATTATATTAAGCAGTAAACAACATAAGGATATTAAAACTAGAAAAGTAAAATTGAATACAGCTGTAAGGCTGATTTACAAGTGATTTTGTCTTATAAAGTAACTCTAATACTGCAATACAAAACCCAGAGGTACTAGAAAACAGTGAGTGCAAAATAGTTGTATAACAGAACACAGCAATCAAAGTGCTAACCACCCCTAAGGGTATCCCATGACTGAGTTTTGTGTAAAGGTCAGGAGAGTTAAAAGGCAGTAGAAGGCAATGTGGCATCCCTGAAAAAGGACACAACCAGCACAGCAGCTTCACCGGTAATGCAGTCTGTAATCTTAGGGCATATTTCCCTCCTCCTCCTTTGCCTTCCTTTTCTTTCACTCTTTTTGGCAATTTGAATATCTGCACAGATGTGGACAGACACTGAACTCATTCTGACTGCACTGTACAACAGCTGAATGGGAATCATCCCCAACCAGAATGAGATTTAATGACTCTGTGTTGGGATGTTCAAGCCAATATTGCATGCTGACATCTCTCTATATTTACTATCTCTCTCTCCCAAATGGATCATAATGTTTGGTTTTGTAATGTAAATAAATATATTTCAGACATCAACAAAATGACAGCAAAAAAACCACTCTCAAAATACCCATATATACTAATCTTCATTTGTTAAATAGAGGGAGTGCAGCCAAAGATGCATAACATGTGATAACGTTATGGTATCCATAGGTATCTTTGGGACAGGCCTAAAACACAGCCCCAGTTTGAAGATTAGAAAATGACCCATTGGGGAGTATATTTTCAGATTAGTACAGTCTGTGTCTTCATTTATTTTGGACACTGCAGCATCCAGCTACAACAGTCCCTGAAACACTACAGCTCCTGCAGACAGAAAGTTGAGTTTGTTGAGACTACCAAACTCAAAAATATAGAGTGACAGCTAAGGGGAAGTCCAGTTCAAGCTTCAAAGCTTTTAGGTTCAGATAAATATGTTTGTGCCTGCTGGAAGCCAAGGCTGCCTGCTGCTGTGGTTTATCAGTACTCATACCAGCTGTATGAGTACTCAAAATTAGTCTGAGCATAAGATTTGGGAGGTGTTCGTATCCCATGTATATCATGATCTGGACAAGGGGATCAAGAGCTCCCTCAATCATTTTACAGATGATGCCAAGATGGGCAGGAATACTGATCTGCTGTAGGGTAGGAAGGCTTTGCAGAGGGATCTGGACAGGCTGGATCAATGCCAGGAACATCTGGATTAGGTACAACAAGGCCAAGTGCGAGATCCTGCACTTGGGTCATGACAACCCCACGGAATGCTGCAGGCTGGGAGCAAAGTGGCTGGAAAGTTGCCTGGCAGAAAAGCAGCTGGGAGCTCTGGTTGATACCAGCTGGACATGAGCCAGTGTGTGCCCAGGTGGTCAAACAGACCAAAGTAATCCCGGCCTGTATCAGAACCAGTGCAACCAGGACCAGAGCTGTGATTGTCCCCCTCTACTTGACATAATGAAGCCACACCTTGAGTGCTGGGTTCAGTTCTGGGTCCCTTAGTACAAGACATTGAGCTGCTGGAGCGTGTCCAGAGAAAGCAACAGAGCTGCTGAAGGGTCTGAAGCACAATTCTTCTAAGGAGCAGCTGAGTGAGTTGGGGCTGTTCAGCCTGGACAAAAGGAGGCTCAGAGGAGACATTATCTCTCTATAACTACCTGAAAAGAGGTTGTAGTCAGGGGTTGGTTTCTTTTCCCAAGCTCAGAGAAACAGGACAACAGGAAATGGCCTCAAGTTTGCTGGGAATAAGTGTGTGAAGATTGGGTAGCGATAGTGGTAAAAATTTCTTCACTGAAAGAGCTATCAAGCACTGGAACAAGCTACATAGCAAAGTGGTTGAGTCAGCGTTCCTGGAGGTATTTAACAGACATGCCTTAAGGACAAGGTTTAGTATTGGACTTGACAGTGTTAGGTTCATGGTTAAACTTGATGATCTTAAAGTTTATTTCCAAACTAAATGATTCTATGATTTTATGATTCTAAGATGAACATCTTTCCAGTTGCCTCTCTGTATCTCTCAAATCAATTTGTTATCTTTTACTAATAACTTCTTTCACCCATGTACTTATTTTACAGAAAATTCAAGGAGTTTGTTTCCTTTCATAAGCTGGAGAGCCTCTGGTCTTATTTCTGCAAATATAGGTTTTGAAATGCAGCGCTTATCTAAGAAATCTTGTAGAAATGGTTCCTTTGCTAATTAACAGATAGGAAAATACTAATAGACTGCATGCAAAGCCTTTGCACTATGACAATTATGCTAATGTTCTCTGATGCTTTTTCTTATTTTCTTTTTAATTGTAGAGACACAGAACATAATCCTGTGAACATCCAAAATTGATGGCGCTTATTATCAAACTGAACACTAGGCAATTTCCTCTCTGAGTCCTTACATTTTATGCTGCCAGTAATTTTTGTTTTGTTTTGCTTTTTAAACAGCTGTCTCTAAAGACTCACAGGCATGAGCAGCTCTAGAAAAGATCCTCTCTTCCACTCCTTGGCTCTGTAATTCAGAAGATGCAGCCAGCATCCTCTCCCTACAGACATTCACTACGGCAAATGGGAAGACTCCTGTGAGTCATGGTACAACACAGGCTAAGTCAGACATTCTTCCTGCACTTCTTTCACAAATTTCATGATCAGGAGTGTAGCTGTCATATGCACAGTGTGTGAATTACACACAGATTTGTCTCGTTTGTATATCCATGATGGGCAAAAACTCACCATGAGTATGTATAAAATTGGAAAAAATTTTGCAATGCCTATGCACAATACTATAAATAAACACAATGCCTAAAAATCAGAAATGGAAACTCATGGAAGAGTCATAATCACGTAACTGCAGAATAAACTTCCACCAAAACTGTTAATTAGCAAGCAATGTAGTCCTATTTTCACTCTCTGCATTAGCATTTCAGGGCTCTGCTCCCCTTTGTCTGTGTGTGTTTTTCAGAGCTGTAACTCTTAGGATTTACTTCCATCTCAGAGGTACATCTGGCTGCTGCTCAGCTGCATTGCTAGTGTTGTTTGTACTCACCCAACAGTATCTGGGACAAAGATGGTAAAACACCTACACTCAGCAGGCCATTCTGTGATATAGGCAGAACTCCTCAAAAAGCTGATTAACATGCTAGTAGGATATTTTTCCCTGAATTTCCCTGCCCATACCCTGAATGGCTGTCTAATTCCAAAAAGATTATTTGGAGTATAACCTAGTGGTTACAATACTCAAAATTCAACAGCTTATATGAGTGCAGAAGTAGTTTGGACGTCATACTTAAGCTTATCTTTAAAATGTGCTTAGCATCACATTAATTGCATATAGCTGTGCAGACAGGTAACTCTCACTTGCCCTTAAACTGTTTTTACAGTTTTCACGTTAAAACACTCAGAAATGTTGCTGGAGCTGTACAGAATTGCACCTAGACTGCTCTGCCAGCAGGTACGCTGGTCACAGCAAACTCAGAATGTGGACGTGCCCACCCTTCCAGACCACAACACACTTTAATGCAAGCTTGCCTTTTGTCTGATGTTTCAAGCTAAAATGCCAAGGAAGTTGCTGGCATGCAGCTCTGGTGTGATTGGTCTGTGTTCTGCACCACTAGTTCTGATGCAATGAACAGTAACTTCCAAAAGAAGCCTTTTAATACCTGAGAGCTATAACATTTTACAAGGCTGCAGACACATTTACTTTAACTTGTCTGTCAAAGCACGTATTACCACAAAAGCTTAAGTGCAAACCCTTCTCTCCTTTAGGTGGTCAGGACATATACAAGTAGCCTTTTTAAAACCAGTCAGCAAGTGAATCCAGTGAATCCAGAAGCTTTTTTTTTTTTTTTTTTGCCAAATCAGACAAAATATTACAGCAAATTAGTTTAAAATAACAAAAAGGCTTACATGTTTACCCAAGCTCCTTAATCTTATACTTAAATACAGCCTGTGTTATATAAGCTTTCCTTTGAGTTAGGGCAATATAAATGACTCAGTTCAAATTTCTGTAGAAAATATCACAGGAGGTTGTTTGCTCACTTCAAGGTTTTTGAAAAGGCCAATCTTACCCAGATAAAGCAGAGACCACTTTTTATATGCAGTGATGGCTAGTAACACTGGGCTAAGACACAAAGTACTCCTTTTGTCTCAAAGTGGCATTCCATTAGGAAATCCAACAGGTCCCTTTGGCTGAAGCAGAGCTGCTGCAGCATTTGCAGCTGACAGTGGTAGCTCTTGTCCTTGCCGTGGAGCATACAGAGCTACTTTCTCTCTCTCCATCCTTCGTTTCCAGACATGCTGCTGGCAACACAGCTACACACCTACTCTCAGAACTGACAATCATTCTCCAATGCTCATACAGAAAGCTATTACAGGACCAATCATATTTGTAGTGAGTTTCTTCTATTAACAATATAGTGACTTACACTATTTTGAAAGCAATATCCTTCTGCAATTTAGCTAGAATGCCTTTTCCATTTATTATGACTAGAAGAGCAAATAATCACAACTTCCACGATCCTCAGACCAAAGATTCCTAATCAATGCATGAAATACCTTCTGCAAGAGATTATAGCTACGTTTTGAAATCACTACTATAAATTTACTTTATTTTATATATATCTTTAGGCTAGGTTTGGTTTTATTTTTGCGGTATTAAAATATGTGCAAAAGCTACTATTTACTATTGTAAAAAACATTCTTTCAGAAGATGAGAAGGCTTAAACCACTTCTGTTACTAAACTGCTGGAAGAGTCACAATGCATTACTATTTGAATAACAACTAAACTTGATTTAAAGATTGTAAACCTAAGAACCTGTGATCTAATTTTCAAAAACTGAAAGAATTACCTCAGTACAAAGGCTCAGTGTAACTGAAGAGCAAATTGGGAACCCAAGCCTCCTCTCATCTGCCTAATTCTAAAACAGCCTTCTCTTCAAGATTGCCATCAACATATGCTACAGTAAACCAATCCTCACCGCAATGAAAAATAGAAACTGTGCCCTTTCACAGCTGGTATAAACTTTTCACATAGCAGAGCAATCAAAAGTATGGATCCTGTGTACGTGCACATGGAAGGCACCAATACTGGTATAAAATCATGTAAGGCAAAGTGAAGAGATCTTATACCAGCAGAACTCACATATGAAACAGTAAAAGACAAGACATGCACTTAATAGAAAAACAGTTTTCACAAAACGTTTCTTACATTTCTGATCAATCAACCTCTTTCTCAACAAAATAATTTGAAAAGATAAGCTTTGGGAATAAAACTTACAGCTTTTCCAGATACTAAAAATCATTGATCTAAGAATGACACGTTATTATAACACTCACATCCTCTCCCTAGATAACTTCTCCATGTTCCACAGGTAATAATTATCTGTCTCTTTTCATCCCACAGAGTTAACAACTTGAATACTTCGAGCTTTGCTAGCAGCTCCTACTGTCCCACTGGTAAAAAAATATCCTTTCCATTGTTTCTCACACTGTACATTAAATTAACATAATTAAACAGAGCAACTATTTTCAACATATTTATTTCAGTTTTGAAGAGATGATTTTGTATCAGGAACAGGTTTATTTTTCCAACATCTCTTGCTTATAAAACTCAAATGCACACACACACACACACACACACACACCTATCCAACCATACATAATGACGACTTATTAATATATATAATACACATATATATATTATATAGTATATATAATTATATATACATACATATATTAATATATACTTATTAATATATATTAACACATTGTGTGTACGTCCATATTTATGTTTTTTAATATATATGTGTAAACTTCTTAATATAGCTTCATAAAAAACTTGTCTAATAAAACTATTAAAATATTTTCAAAGCTTACATTATCACACTTCAGAAACAGATACTGGCTTAAAAAGGCAAGAAAAGATAAAGATAATTAAACAAATAGAACCGTAGATAATATTGGCCTGATCTCATTTAACTGGGCTTGTGTGGCTAGATTTTGGTAGGAGGGGGGTTAGAGCAGTGGCTTCTGTGAGAAGCTGCTGGAAGCTTTCTCCATGTCCAGCAGAGCCTGTGCCAGCCAGCTCCAGGATGGACCCACTGCTGGCCAAGGCTGGTCCAGTCAGGAGTGATGGCAATATCTGTGATAACACATTTAAGAAGGCAGAAATAAGACACCAAGGTCAGTAGAGGAGGGCAATGAGGTGCTCTGGGCACCAGAGCTGGGATTCCTCTGCAGACCATGGTGAAGCAGCTGTGCTGCTGCAGCCCAGGGAGGTCTCCAGGGATGCAGAGATCTGCCTGCAGCCCGTGGACAGGACTCATGCCAGAGCAAGTGGATGCTTGACGGGAGGATATGAGTCCATGGGAAGCCTGCACTGGAGCAGACTCCTGTCAGGGACCTACAGGGGGGTGGAGAGAGGAGCTCACACTAGAACAGGTTTTCTGGTAGGATTTGTGACCTCATGGGTGATCCATGCTGGAACAACCTGTCCTTGAAGGACTGCACCCATGAAAACGTACCCACTCTGGAGCAGTTCATGAAGAACCACAGCTTGTAGGAATGACTCACACTGGAGAATTTAGTGGAGAACTGTCTCCCATGGGATGGATTCATACTGGAGCAGGGGAAGGATTCCTCCCCTCTGAACAGGAGCAAAAACAACTTGTGATGAACTAACCAGAGCCCCCATTCCCCATCTCCCTGTGCTGTTGGGAGGGGAAAGTATAGCCCAAGAAGGAGGGAGGGGTAGGGGGGAGGTGTTTTCAAGATTTTTATTACTTATTATCCTGCTCTGATTTTCACTGGAAATAAATTTAATTTCCCCAGGCTGAGTCTGTTTTGTCTGTGACAACTTTTTGGTGAGTGACAACTTTTTGTCTTTATATCAACCCGTGAGCCTTTTGTTACATTTTCTCTCCCCTGTCCAGTGTAGAGGAGAGTGATGGAGTGCCTTTGCTGCCAACCTGGCCTCCAGGCAGGGTCAAACACAGCTCACTTACACATCCCCTTTACTCTGGGGGTGGGCACCACACCCTTTGAATATTCTTAATACGGATTTGCCTTATCTATTTTAAGCCTCAAGAGACAGAGATGCCCTAGAGTTTTCCCAAGTATTTAGCTGTCACATAAAGTTTCTTGGCCCAGATTCCCAGTGTTATGGAGCATGCTTATTACTTTTGTTCAGTTTGTTATCATTTGGGAAACAGAGCCATCATTGCTCATGCTAATCTTTCCTACATTAAAAGAAAACTTTTTTTACCTTAGTATTGGCATATATACCTTTCAGCCTTTCTACTGAGTACTAAGAAATGTTCTTTTGTCCTTCTAATATCTGGTGCTGATTATTGTTTGTCTCCTCTGGAAGCCATCCAATTCATCTGTTTCTTTCTTTAAGCCTAATGCCCGAGACCAGTCAAAATGCTTCTGTGATATCCCACTCAATGAAAAAAAGGCTCTGTAGCAACTCCCATGTGTTGCAAATAGCATTCCTGTCTGCATGTCCCAGGGCTATTTGTTCTTTTTTATGCAGAAAAATCACATCATTAATTAATTTCAATTTGTGGTTATTCTAAGACCCAGATATATTTATACACTACTGCTGCCTACACATTGATTTCCTAATTTTTACGTAAACATTTGATTCCTCATTTCTAAATTTTAGCAGTTAGCATTTGTCTTCATTGATTTTCATCTTACTGACTGAAAAACATTCCTCCAATTTATCACTCATTTTGATCTGAGACTAAGTGCTTAGTACTCTTAACATCTCCATGATATCAACAAAACAATAAAATTGCTTTCTATTGCAAGCAAAGGATCTTTTATCCATTCTCTAGTTGTATCTTATTATACTCATGGATCAAACGGAATATAAAGTTCTCTAGGTTTAATAAACTTTGTGATCACTACTTAGTTCATAGAACACATCATTATTAAAAGAGGTGCATATATTCAATCTCTAACAAAAAGTGTTAATACAGTACTGGAAAGGGGACCGATATTAAAAACTTTAAAACCAAAGATATTTCAGAATAAAAATAAAAAAAAAAAAACTATAAAGAAAGAGAAATAAACTAACTCAGAAAACACAGGTTATGACAAAGAAAAGAAATTGTTATGGCTTTCTACATGAAAACACACTGCTAATCAAAAACTGACAAATAATCCCTGATAAAGACAAAAATCCATAGGAAAAAAAATACCAAAATGAAACAACACCTGTATACAGAGAATTCTACAAATCTTTAACCAAATCCATAATACAACCTCCAAAGTAGATTCTAGGAAAATTTTATACTACCTTCAGATTTAAAAATAAATTCTTTAAAAACCCTAGACGTGAATTCAGCACATAATTTCTGAAAAAAAAAAGTCTATTTAGCTTTTCATATTAAGTAAAAAAACATTTTAAAGAAAAAATATATAAATTATAATTTTGCACAGACTTGAGTTTCTTTCATAGTGGTACAGCTTCAGACAGAGGAGGGATAGAAAAGGAGCTAATTCAAGAAATATAACTGTCAGTCACATCATCTCCAAGAAAGGAAATGTTGATCCAGGAAGGTCAGCAGGAAAAAGTGAAATGTAACATCTGAAGAAAGAAATTTAACTGAATAAAAGGGTATGTTAAAAGATTTTTAAACTGCACAGAGTAAGGATGAAGAACAAATAAGTAGAACAAATTAAAAAAGAATGCATATAAATACCCCAAATGCTGTCTTTCCAGTGCGTGCAGTATACTGTAATAAACATTCCTACCCTCTAAATCTTATGCAACACTTACAATAAATGATAGTATTTTAAGATCAAATATCCTAAAACTCCATTTAAATATGATCAATTTATTTTTACTAAATCTTTACGAGGTTACTATAGTTTGCCACTTTACAAAGGGGTTGGCAGACAGTGTGCCTTGTCCGGTTTCACACAATAACTATGACAGGATGAAACTATTTCAAAATCACAACTCTCTTCATCATCTAAAATATCATCCTTCCTCTTCACTTTTCCAAGTGTTTTCTGAAGACTGGCACTAACATCAACTATATATCTACAGCAGAATGTTCTGTTTTCATGATGTGCCCTCAACTGTACCACTAGGTATACAAACAGAGTCACACTTTTAGAATAAAAGACTTACTGAAAAAGTGCATTTATAGGTGGGTAACTGAAGTTTGGCAGTATCAAAAATTCTGCCAGTTTTACTATGCATAAGTCAAATGGAAACCAAACACCCCAGCTCATATTCATGGCAAAACATAAATCAACTCAATCAACAGTAGAAATAATTGCTTAAGAACAGTTCATAGACACTGATCTTTGGCAGCCACCTTCAAACCCTTCCTCTCATAGCAAACCTGTTTACTTGCTAAATCAAAGAGGAGGATTCAAAGGTTTTGACATTAAGCATTTCAAAATGACTATAAATGATGCATTCTGTAACCACTGAGTGAAACAGATCTGGAATTGACAATTCAAGCATTTCACAAGTTAAGAAGTAAAAAATTTCTTCCAACATGGGGAGCCAAAGAGCAGTTAATATATAGAAATATGTGAATACAGGAAAACCTTCAGTATGAATAAGCAGTAAGCAAACAGACAGTTTTCTAGGAAACTCAGGTCTTGCATTTGATAGATCATTGATTCTTAATATTTCTCCATAACTCAGCACTTACTAATATATGAACAGCAAAGCCTCATCTATTACTATTAGAATTGGATAGTGGCACAATAGGCTGACACATGTTTCCACCTACACGAGCACATGGATTTTTCCACCACGCACTGAGCAGGGTGCAGTGATCAGCTGTTGCTTGGAAGGGAGCTGATACTGCAGTGCAATGCAGCAACTGAAAGCTGCCACGGTCATGTTTCGAAGCTGTTACCTCTGAGGGCAAGGATGGATTGAGATATGCTCTCTCAAACCCACTACGGGATTCTGATAAATTTCCCTACCTACCTCCCTTGAATGGAAAAACTAAATAAATAATAATAAAAAAATGTGTGCAGGCTCTACAAGACAAAATATCATTTATCTCTGTCTGCTGAGAGAATAACAGAGTACTTTCAAAAGAATGTTTCTTCATATTAATTTACCCTTCAAAACTGAGTATGAGGAAAGCACTGCTGTTGCTCAGTGTATAACTAAAGATAACTACCAAGTGATTTCCAATTTTAACAATCTCCCAGATTCTCATTTTGAAACAAAACTTCAAACCGAGGCATCCTCTCTACAAGCAAATTGTAGGAGCTACATAAGCATTGGAAAACTGAGGAAAAAAAGCAGAGTTCAAAGATAAGTACTCTGATTTGAAAATCAACTTTAAGTCATCAGATAGTATATAAAGGACAGAGATTTTACATACTAGTTTCTTCTTTGCACAAGGCTAAAATCAATTTTATATTTTAGGACAGTATATCCTGTTCTACTTGTCTCTTGAGAGTATAAAATGCAAGTCACACCAAGAGTCTTAAGGGTTAATGAGAATACTCCTTTCTGATCCAAGAGAACTATTTCAATATACTATACTTAAGGAAAATAAAAATATTATTTCAAGAACTCCTCAAAAAGTCATACTCTTACTCTCTAAAAGACTGACCCCAACTCATGACATTTTTTTCTTTACAGAAGATAAAATTATTCTAAGAGAAGGGTTGATCTACCTCATGACTTTTCATCTCTGCTCATCTTGTCTATCACTATGTATGTACAATAATTTAGGTTGAAAAATCAAATTTTAATGCACTCTAATATGCACATATGTGGCTTTTCCACAAGACTCCACTGACCCACTGTTCACCATTAAGTTCAGAGAAATGCCCCTCATCTCCTATTGCTGACCTGACTCTTTGCCATCCTGTATCACAGCTATTAATTAGAGCTACCATATGAATAAGCAGTAAAGGAAAACCTGTGGATCTTACAAAAAGATGGAATCTCATGTGACATGAGCTGTGCTCTGCTGCATGTGAAGCTACTGCTTTCATTTAGTGCACTTTCCAGTTCCACACATCTCACAGCAGCATAAGAACTTCTGCTTGTCAGCGCTGTTGCAAACTCCCTACACACACACGCATGCATCAAATCCATATTCAGTAACAATAGCCTGAACCTCAGCCATCCCCAGGCACGCATTCCCTTCATTGCTTCAGCAGCACTGAATTGCTATCCACTCTCTTTCATCCTATACCTGAATCACTGACCTCAGTTCTTCTCTTTCTCAGACTTAAATCCATGTCCTGTCAGCAGCCCACGCATTGCTGCTCTCACTTGCCGTGAACCTTTCAGAAGGATTTCAGTATTCCTTGCAGTTCCCATCTTCTATTTCATGTTTCTTAGGCTGCAGAGTGCTTACAGGCAGCTCATATACTCAGGTTCAGCAGAAAATAAACTGCTGCCATAAATTAAAACTACTCAGCTATTTCCAATGTAAAGAGCTCATATTTGGAGGGAATGGTAAGACAGACCATGACACATGGAACAAATAATCCAAGATAACTTGGAAATATGAACCCAACTCACTGACACATTGGGACAGATGTTTTGCTTGAAGATCTAGATTTATCCCCACTGAAGGACATTTCATGCTCCCTGAAGGAGTCAAGGATCCTCACCTGACTCTATACAAAACCACTTTTAAAATAAAGAGTGGCCCAGTAACAACTACTGTCACTCCTAGTAAAGGCCCCCAAAATGTGCCCTGACCTGAAAGCTGCCAAAAGGCAGCAGCCTGGGGAAGGAAACACATGCAAATAAACCCAAGCAAGACCCAGGACTGAAGAGGTGGGGGTTCCCATCATGAACATCACAGCCTGCTCAGCAAAAACCTCATGACAGTGATTGTACAGCTGTACTTACTGTGAGCTAGGAGAAGCCATAAACCATCAACCTAGAAACCCAAAAGGAGCCTGGAAGGGTGAGCACAGGACCAGAGAAAAGACACTAGGTTGGCTTGTTTCTAGAACTACGCTTATAAAGACTCTAAGGCTGCTGTTAATGACCACTTTTTTGGTCCTCACCTCTTCAAGCTGATTAGAAGACTAAAATAAACCAAGAGAAGTTCTAACTCCTTCAAGGGCTTGACACTCATCAATTTTAACTTTGGAATTCCTGCAACACTGAAAGACTGATATCACAAATATCAATTGCTTGATACTCCATAGATTGAAAGGTTGTTTTTTTTTTTCATATAAGCATGCCAGGAATGAAAGGACTTTAAATCGTGCAGCATTCCACACCTTCTCACATAGCTATAAATGACCCTGAGAGGTGGCAGGCAATAGATAATTGGGTCCATGGTAGCTACCAAGTCCAAATGAGGACATTTACTTGTTTTAAGCCAGCAAGCTGAAACTAGGTTTTATCCATATATATGCCTCCCCTGCATGCTATAAAGCACATGAGCAAGCTTGTTAGTGACAGGCAAAATGCTGCGGAGTCTGTTGACTCTGGGTTGCAGAACTTCAGAATACTGCAAGGATGTGAGACATCCGAGGGACTTGAATTCATCCTTCAGCAAGATGCAGATGGAAGTAAGTTTCAAAGTATAAACTCTACTAGGAAAATGATGGGCTTTTGCATTGCCATACAGCACACTGAAAATTCCACTGAAAATGAGAGGCCTCCTCTACCATACAAACTCCAGGGAAGGAAAAAAGAAATTTCACTTTCTACAGTAAAAATTATTTCCATGTTCACTAAACACTATTTATTTTTTTGTCTTCCTTGAAGAACTGAATATATTCTTTTGATTGCAAAGCTCTGGCTCCAACATTGATTCAGAATACATAGAAAATCACTTATGAAGCCAGACAAGATAAAGTGTACCTTTACATAAATGTTAAGAAATAAAGTGCTTTCATACAACCATTCCATGAACACACAAAAGCTACCAAAGTTCAGATTTTTTCACAGATGGGATTCTGGCTTGAACTCTTCATTGATATTAAAATGAATGTTAACCAACAGAAATTACTTCCCCATAGTGAGTGGGGATTTCCTGGCAGTCACAGACTATTGTTGAAGGCCACAGTCACTGCCAGGGACAGCAGCTGAACTGTGCCAGTGCTGTGCTCAATTTCATCATTTTTTATTTCATTGTGTTCCTTGTTTTCACACTTCTAAAGATGTCTTTCTATGCCAGTTACTTTCATAATAAAAGTCTGACTGTGATCAAAATGTTGAGGCAATTTCTTCATGAATTGCTCGCAGTGGGCATAACTTGACATCTGATGCATTTTAGAGGTTACATCAGAACAAAAAGAATGCATTTTGGGACTTAGCCTCCTATTCAACTTCCTCTATGTGATAGTAGATGAGTGCAGGAAGTGTAGGCAAAAAAAAATGAATCAGG
Organism: Thryothorus ludovicianus; assembly: GCA_013397245.1. Taxonomy (NCBI): domain Eukaryota; kingdom Metazoa; phylum Chordata; class Aves; order Passeriformes; family Certhiidae; genus Thryothorus; species Thryothorus ludovicianus. Next base: position 222,689 of record VZTB01005217.1, read on the forward strand.
AAAAGAGACCTCTTTCTCAAGAAACGCTGATTTTAGTCAGAAACACAAATACTCTTATCCCAAAGTCACAAACTGCAGATTTCAAAATTTTTAAGTAAAAAAGTTCAAAATCTCCTTGACTTTTTTGCTTAAAATATCTGAAGATTTTTAGATATTGAGAGAAAGCAAGTATAATTTTAAATATTGCTGCTATTAATGCTACAGAACTCAACTCATTTTCCATCATACAAAGACACATATTCTCACGGGGATCAGAAATGCTAAGGAAAAACAGCAGGTTGAAGTTCACAGTGATATACAGGAGAAAAAAAAACTACCCAACAGGTCTTTGTATGAAAGCATAGTCCAGGAATACCTGGGGAATATTTTTTAATAAAGCAAACACATATTTTTAGTCCATGTTCACAAGCAATATAAAAAACAGACACCAGAATGTGTGCCAAATACTACGCAAACCCCTACGAGTTCTGTGATTTATCACATTAAAAACAACATATGCTTTATACAGTAACAAGAAACTGACTTTACCTTCCATTTGTAACATTTTTATTACACTTTGGTCCAATAATCCATCTGTGATCCTTCTAATGCCTTGACTACTAGAGTATTCTTCCACATTGCTTTAGAAATTTGCCTTTTAAAATTAACTTATAACTTAGGAAGATTACTTAAATTCTCATTTAGGAAAAAAAAGGTATGATGAAGTGGGAGAAGCTAGTGAGTTTTCTGGCTAGAATTGACTGAATTAATAAAAACAACAAAACAAAACAAAAAGCAACAAAACCCCATCCAAAACACTAGAAATTATGTAATAAAAGTAAATACTTGTTTTATTTCATTTAAATATGTTCAATATGTGTATGCATATACATATATATAATCTACCTGCACACATGAACTGGTAAGAAATTAGATAAAAAAAGGAGCTCAATTATACTCTAAAAACAGAAATAACTTTTTATTAAAAGACTAACTGTAAATTTACCCCTGCACTTTCTTCCTTATGTTACCCAGTTGTGTTTCCATGGTTACTCAATTTTAAAGATCACTGAGTCTTACTAGAACATGAATAATGATAATATTCCTTCATCAATACATTTTATGAAAAGATCAACAAAGCTAGATTTCTAAGATGTACAAAGTAATTTCCCTTTTTTTTTTTAATTATTTAAATTCTACATTAGGCACACATCTAAACAAAGCAAACAAATGTAAAAGAATGTCACAGAAACATTATAATTAAAATTGATTTTGAGCTTTAATTCCAAATTCAAATAATAACTTTCTCAATTTCTATTGGATGATGTGTATATTTATTAAACATGTTTTTGTTGTTCTCTAGCACTGACATTCAAAAGGGAAAGGAAAGGGAAGGAAATGTGGTTGATGTTTGATAAAAGTATGGCTTTGTAGGTTACAGAAAGTAGTCCAAGTAGCTACTCTTGATTGAAAGTTGATGTTAGAGACAAGTTATTATATTAATTCTCTCCCTAAATAGATCACAACAAAAGATTTGTTCAAATTCTTAGCAGAAATCAGTGTGTTGTAGCACGTTCACAGATAGAAATCTGTCTGCAAATTTGGGTTGTCATGATATAGACACATAAGGAGAATCCTTTCTTACTTAGCCACCATTTTCAAAGTATTACTCATTAAAAAATTTCTTTCGTGTTGAAGGATAGAAGGGATAAAGAAAGACAGAAAGAATGCAGAATCACTGTTTTAAGTGGATAAAAGGCCAGGGGTAAGTGCATCCTCCATTTGTTTTTTTATTTTTTTCCCCAAAGGTTTCACCTATATCAGTACATTTATTTACACGTTATTTTGAAGGTACTAAGAAATACCTTTTAAATTTAATGTTCCAGTGTAAGCCTTTAAAGAGACACTTTCCCTTTAAAGAGACAGTCTTATTTACAACTTTAGTGACAGCCACAATTTTTGAAATGAGTGGTTTAGAAATTATATCAGTCAGTTCCCTCAGGACTCTGGGATGCATCTCACTGAGCCCCATGGACTTACACACATTCAAGGTGGATCCAAACGGGATCTTCCTCTGCAGCGGGGGGACTTCATCCCCCCAGAACCTGCCCTGAGGTGCAGGGTCTGGAGAGATGTGGACAGAGATTACCATAGAAAATTGAGATACACAGACACACACACCAAAAAAAACCTTACTAGAAATGTTCTTAATTCCATTCTCCATCTACAAAATAGCATTACACATTACTTTGTTTAAAAAAAAAAAAAAATCAGAATTGGTTTCTCTTCAGCTACATGGGATTTAGATACTTAATCCTGAAAAAAGTTTACCAAGAACATATACAAAATCTCAGTCCTAAGCATCCTAAATAATCTGATAAATAAAGGTTCAGTCTGCTAACTCCATTGCAGTAAACTTTTATCTCCTCCTTAACATGAGATTCAATTTTCAGTGTATACTCATTCTAGTACTCAAAACATTTAATATGTTTGCATAAAAAATACGCTCATATAGGCTCAAAATCCCACTGAATGAAATGTGTCAGAATTTTATCAATCTGAATCTGACTCAAGGGTCAAGTTTACATCCTTCTATGTAGGACAAAAATCAATTCTTAGAGAAAGCAGCAATATCTAACTGGATCAAAAAGTAAATTGATACATCAAGGACTAAAAAGGTTTGCTTGGTTGGACTTGTTTTTTTTTCCCACTTCTGCCAACTCACTTGCACTTCAAAGCAAAACCAAAACCAAACCAAATCAAAACAAAAAAAAGCAAACAAAAAACAACAACAAAAATTACCAAAGTCAAACCAATCAACCAAAAAAAAAAAAAAAACAAACCACCAAACCAAACCAAAACAAAATAACACAACAGAAATAAAACAAAAAAACAACCTAAATCCATAAAATCATTAGTTCTTTTCAGTGATATCAGGGCTGGAAACTCTTTATGAATCAGGATGCTCAATGACCAGCAAACTGTTACATCATTGTGAGAGGCGAGAGAGCTGAGCAGTTTCCGAGGCTGCGCTACTCTTTAGGGGGATGTATCTCCAGGGCCTTTCAGGATGGCTTTCAGCACTGTCAGCTGGGAAAATGCAGAATGAAATCAAGACTCTGCTATCCTCTGGGAGGTTCATTTGTAGCACAAGGCTCCCATCTCTGTGGTGGTTTAACCAAAGGGCCACTGTCACCTCCAGTGGCACAGAACTGATACTCACGATATGCAACGCACTTTCCTGCCTCTCGGTTGGACAGCTGACAGGAACATGCATCAGGAACCAAGGAAAGAGGAGAAGGAAAGATGGCAGATCACTTACCACCACTGCTATTGGACAAAACCAGTTCTGGTTCACTGCACAGGGTGTCAGTGCCCAGGCCCAGGGGTTTGCCCCGGGCTGGACAGGGTCATTTCCAGATGACTCCATGCCACCCACAGTAGGGCACGGCTGAGCCCCTTGCCCACAAAGGCAGCACCTCTGGGAATTGGTATTTAAGAAAGCACAAAACCACCAGAGACCAGTGAAGCAGGACAAGGAAAAAAAGTGTGAGAAACAGCCCTGCAGACACCAGGGTCAGTAAGGGAGTGGGAAGAAGAGCTCCAGGCACTGGAGTGGAGATTCCCATACAATGCCTGGAAAGAGTCTCACAGAGCATGTTGCCACTCAGCAGCCCAGGGAGAAGACCACGGCGGAACAGATCTCCACACTGCAGCCCATGGAGGACTCCCATGCCAGAGCAGATGGGTTTTCCTTAAGGAACTGTGGCCCACAGAGAGCCCATGTTGGAGCAGGTTTATCCTGAAAGACTGTAAACTATGGGAAGGATCCATGCTGGAGCAAGGGAAAAATGTAAGGATGGAACTTGAATTTTAGCATTCAGTTTCTAATTAAAGAAAAAGGTTTTTATTTTTCTTTAAAAAACATTATCTCAGTTGTGACTTCAAAACTTTTAGGAAAATACACTAGACAAAAAAAACCTACAGGAAAACATAAAGGAAAATGTGCAATTTCCAAGTAACTTATTGTACCAGCTGTCCTAAATTGGCTTTTTAACAGAAGGGAAATAAGTAAGGAACTAGAGGCTCTCATAAAATGAGCTTGGTTGAAGGAGCTCATAGCACAGGAAAGGAAGAAGGTAAGAGCCATCAGCAAGTTCAACATAATAGGAAGAGAAAAAGAATTTTGCTTCCACTTATGATTGACTAGGGAAAGGAAAATAATATTATCTAATGGGTCTAGACAAAGGAAAATAATATTATCTAATGGAAGATATAATAAGGTCAGCTAAAATTCCAACAGGGTAAAAAAGGAGTAAATTCCAAAAAACCAGTAGCTTACCACAAACTTCAAGAGGTCCATCTAGGAAAACCACATCAAGTAATTCATGTTAAAAAAAAAAAAAAAAAAGGAAGAAAAAAAGAAATAATTCAGTTCCTTATAATAAATACTCTTATGGGAAAGATAAGGCTAAAATCAAGAGGCTATCCCTCAGGGCTTTTTTACAAAGTAATCTTGATATTTTAGAAGGTATGAGAGTCATGTTGTACTCATGACAGATTCATTTTTCCATTAACTCATTCTTTGGTTTACTTTGCTTAAAATAATATCTGTTTTAAATCACTTAAAGGGAGCTAATGAAACATTTTATTCCTAAGAAAGGTTTTTTAAGGGCAGTTATTTTTCATAGCATAGTTACTGAAATAGCAAGCCAGAATGACTATTAAACCAAGTAACTAAGTTTACAAATTCTGAAGAAAAATGCTGTGGTTTCTGCACAGACTCAAAGATCAGTGACACCATGACTTGAAAATCCCATTCAAGGTCTATCCTCCGAAATGCTCTGCAAGTATCACTCTTTGGCATCTGGACATCTGTTCTGGTTCTCTTCCCACAAGTCTAAGATACCCCACGTATAAAAATAAATCCTTTGATTATTCCATTACATCAGAAAAGGAGTCTATCAAGACCACACTACAACAGAATGGGCAAATAAAATGTTCATCCTGTGCCAAAGCATATTGTTTGTTCTAAAGTTAACATGAGGAGTGGGGACATGGGGAGGGGGGGAGATGGGCATGTGTGAATTAGATGGAAAGAGTACCCACATACTTAAAATATATCTCAGTATAGTTCAATAATGAAGAGTAAATGACACGTAACAAAGCATGAGAAAGCACTTTGCCATTGTTGATTTCAGAGTAGAAGCATTTTTAAGCTTGTTTGAGGCCAAGTATTATATAGCCTGATCTAAAAGAGATGAAACAGTATCTCAGCAAGGACATTTTGTACAATTGCAGTCCTTGGTGTTTACCCTCCTTGGTCTATAACTCAGCTGGAGGATAGCAGAAATAAACTATGCTTTATGGAGGAATAGTAAATCAAAAATCCCTCATTTTTAAAGGGTTTCTCCCTCTGATATTATTCTTCTAAATTATTGAAACCACTATAAAATTCATTTTGTCATATAATTGATTTCTATATATTTTATATTATATGTTCAGCTCAAATACTAAGGCTTGTCTAGCCATTTTCTTTTTCATTTTATGTTAGTTTTTATCACATATTTCGCCCTTTTTAAAAGGTGAAATTTTAAATAAACTAAAATATATTCCCCAGCTATAACTGATATTGGCTAATCCTTTGATACACAGAAATGCCTTCCTGACATCTGATTAACCACCATGATTATTCCAAACAGCTCCCCAGGCAAACAGACCCAGGTGTGACTGCAGACTGAAAGTTTCTGCACTCTCACAGCTATCTGCTGTACTTATTAACAAGACACATCAGGCTTCCCATGATGGCTTGACTGGTGAAACTTAGTTAATAGAAACTATGTGTCAGAGAGCCAAGAGTAGTCCTGTCTTCAGTCATGATGAAAGTTACTGAGACTTCACCCTGAGATCATTTATTCAAATATGACTTTCTCCATGTAGAGAAATCCCAATACTTCATGATAATTATGACAGGTACATTATATAACCCATTTAAAAGCAAAGCATGTCTGTAACAGTTTATTTTAATAAACATCTGAGCTTGTGCTTTGTTTATTGTAACATGAGTGTTTTCAACTTGAACTGTTATTAGAAGACTGCAACTCCTAACTCAAGGAAACAAGATTGCTGATAAAGTAGGTTTGAAATGCAAGAATTTGCTTACTTTACCCAAAATGAGCAGCATTAGTATGTAAAAATATAAAATCTTATTATTTTCACTTCCTTCAACATCTGCTTGGGCCTCAAGAAAAATACTATGAGAAATATCTAATAGTAGCAGATTTTCTCATTAACAGGCAATTTCTTCTCACTGACTTTGAGACAGAGCAAAGTTCTAAGTAAAATGTTCTAATTATTAGAATTATGCAAAGATAGCTTATATTTATGAAAATTAAATCATTTAGCAACTTATATATGGTTAATGAAGCATAATAAATATTAAACTAATGAGTAAGTCCACAGAAAATAATATGCCAAAGCAATTCACAGCCATCATTTGCTATAAAGACAAGTCTAAATTTTCACAAGCGTAGTCAACTCCCTAAGCAGATATGAGGGATTTATCCTTATTATTATAATTGTTATAGCTAGTGGATGCTGTTCACAAATTTTTAATTTTGTTACGCAGCAACATTTAGACACCCTATGAACATCTAGATGTATGAAAGGAAAACTGTAAGATTAATAAAATTTATTATAAAATTTGATGATAAAATCAGATCAAAAGATCTGTTTACAGAAGATGATGAACAAAATGAGAATGTTGGCAGAAAGCATATTAGTCAGCTCTTAATTTTCTTTTCAGCCCTTTGGTGAAGCTAAAGCATTTTCAATTGAAATTAATAATGTGTTTTATCAGGGTTGGACATTATTTCATATACAGCAGGAACCTGTCTACCTACAAATTAAGTATTTCAGTGCAAACTCAAACACTAGAAGCCTTCCTTCCACTTTTTTCCCCTCCTCAAAGCCAGTAAGAGTCAAGTCTTGGGCTGTCAGCCAGGACACACAGTGATGTTCCACCACTCAGGGGAGCAGATCCCTTATCTTTGCTATCTGCCAAAGGACACAGAAATTCTGCACCAAGCAGGAAGCAAAACATCCACCCCAAATTCAAGACACTGTGTTCCTCTCAGTGCAGAAACTGGATCTTTGTTTGTTGTGAACAAGCAGAAGTCATGTCCTCCAAGAATCTCTGTCCCTCCTAGCAGCAAGAGGACAGAGCGCAGCCCTGGCTCCCTCCAGAGGGCCCGGGTCCAGCCCCAGCCCAGCAGCTGAGGATTCACAGCTCCCAGCCCGGGAGGGACAGGTCTGCAGGGGCTGCAGAGCAGGAGCCAGAGCTCTTGTGGCCCAGCAGAAACAGCCTCCAGAAGGGCTTGGAGTGATCAGACCAGGCAATTCCTTGTCAGTGAAACGTTAGTGTTCATGGGGCAAATTCATGACAGTCTCATCATTTTAATAAAGTTGGCACATGCTCAAAGTCCTGATTTGAGAAATGTTACTTCTCTTCTGACTCAGGTTATGAGCCCAATAATGTAGCTCAAGTTATATACTGTTCGTCCATGTGCTCCGCATCCAATTAGTCACATAATAATAGAAAAAAATTAAATAATCTTCTCTTTTGCCATAGATCATTGCACAGCAAGAAAAATTAATATTTAAGATGTACCCTTACATTGAAAGTTTTTTGGAATGGACAAAGCTTAGAAAACAAAATGCAAGAAACTTTTCCAAAGAAAAACTTAGAAATACCCCTTATTTTTATATAAGTATAAAAATATAGGTATACAGATATAATATTTTATAAATCACTGTAGATATACTTATTAATTTTATAGCTTATAATTATATGATTGATTGATAGTTATATAGTTTATCATAATTATAATTTTGGGGTATATATATATGTGATTTTTTAATTGACTGTGTATCTGTTCCAAAGAAAAAAAAACTAAAAACAAAACATCCCTTTTCTGGAATCCTGACATCTTATTAAAAGTTTGTGTTACATGGATATTTTAATTTTTTTAAGAGTCATTAAAGTTTTGCCTTCTCAAATACTCTGTTGGTTAGACAGGAAGATATCTTGACAAGATTTATTGTTCCAAATCTCCCTTTGAATCACCCAGTGCCAGACATAGCATCATTCCTTTGGTCATCACATCCTCCAATCAAGAAGAGAATCTTATCACAACATCCAGTTATTAAAATAATGGGATCCATGCCAAATTAGTTTTCCCCTGGTCCTGAAAGATACATAAATATATGTATGCACATAAACACATATATTCACACAGACTGTATTACGTGTGCTCCCTTCTAACACACAGAATTAGTTTGGACACCTCTAAATACTAGAGAGAACTTTGCTTTAGATTATACTCATTGTTTTTCAAATTAGTCAGAAAAGTAGAAATTAATGAAATTCCTTGATGTCCACAGAAATTTGAATACAAGCTCTAGAATCCCTCTGGTCAGGGGGACCTTGATCCAACAAATGTATTCTACTGCTGTGTTTGAGTACCAAAATTGTGCTTTATAAACACTCCACTGATGTCTGTGACTCAAGGAACTACTGTGTCCAAGGGACAAATGTTGTAGTCAGAATTTAAGCGATCTACTGAATTCAAGGTTGATTTTGACAGAAGCAATTGTGTCCTTGTATGTTTATTTCCTTCTCTTTTCTTGGGTAGGGGAATAAAATGGCTGAAACTGTTGATATAAGTACACCCTGGAGAAATGATTTCCTCGATAGAAAAGCTTCTTTCATGCATGGTAGTCTTTGGCTTTTAGGAGCAGATTGTGAATCTGTGATCTACACAGACTGACAGATTTTCTACAGCATCAAAAATCTGTTGGATGCAGAAGATCTATGATGGGTTGCAGCCAGGAAGTGTTTTCTGTCCCAGGCTTAGAGAATACAAGGCCTAAACAAGGAAATGCTTTTACTTGTCACAATCAGGAATAACATGCAGTCGTAACACAACCAGGGAGACAGCCAGAGTATGATGTGCTCCAGCTATTTCCCTAGCCTCCTTTACAAGAGCAGTAGTAGAGAACGAGGACTAGCATTGACCAACTCTACTGCAATTAGGGAAATTAAAATAGGGAACTGCCCTGCATGGCTCATCTTCTTTGAATGCGAGATATTCCAGTGGGAAGTTCCATTTTCACTGCTAATCTTGGGATGAAATGACTGAAACAGCTTCCCTAAATGTCTTGCATGATACACTCCAGTGTTCTTTAGGAGTGTAGATATCAGCACTTCAGAATGGAAAAAAAAAATAGTCACCCCATGTACATTTACAGTGGCAACCTCCTGGGCTAAAAAATATCAATACCACTCTCTGTTATCTGACATATAAAGTCAGGCCAGCTCTGCCAGAAAAGAAGAAAGGAAGTCAAATAGACAAAAAACATTTCCTGTTTCAAAATAATATGAGCCTGAAAATTACTTTTTTGGTTCTTTTGGTCACTGGACAATATCCAGAATAAAATAGATAGCTGTTTACATTAATGCAACTCTTGAAAGCCTAAGACTCTTCTTTCCTCTTGATCAAAACTCTCCTTATGCTCTGCCCCTTCCATGAGGATACTTATTCTTTTAGTAATGTTGCCAACAGTTACAAGATGTTCCATTCTTGGCTCCACAGCAAATCTATTCACTTATTAATCAAAAGGAACAGTCTCCTTAGCACTCTGCTTTTCAGATCTACTGATTCCTCAACCAAAAGATAAGGAGAAGAAAAAACTTCCAAGGAAGCTGTCAGAAGCCAGAAAGTAAGGGGTCACAAAAATGTTCAATAGGTTGCACTAATACTCTGAAAGTTTCCCGTTTGATGCGTGTGGATACAGTTTTCTCAGATTGAATTCCCTTTGATCTCTAAAAAAAAGAAAAAGACTCAGAATATTACTCCTTCTGATGCAGAAATGTCAGGAGGAGTAGGAGAGGGAGGAGGAGTAAAACTGACTCATCGTCAGAGTTAGATTCAACAAACTCTAGATATATTATCCATCAAGAAGACTCTAATCAAATATATGAACAATAGATTATGTTACATGGATGATAACAAGGAATCAGAACTAGGCTGGATGCAAGCATCAGTCTATGGTTCTAAGGGAGGTCATTTTGTGCTTAGAGATGTTACAGGTAATACAGCCTTACATCTCCTATAGTCAGACCAGATGGTAAATTACAGTACATTTTCAGAAAAACAAAGGCAAAAATCTTAGAGGCAAGAAATAGCAAATAGAAAGGAATCTATTAAAAATTATTATTTACATTCCTAAAGAAAAGAGGGAAAGAAGTAGTGGGATGAATGTAGAAAGTTTTTTAGACAGAAAAAAAAAAAAAAGAAAAAAATCAAAACAGGCAAAACCCCCAAACCCTATTCTATCTACCAACTAATTCAACTGAGATAAAATATCAACCAAAAAAATGTCCAAGTAAATTTTGATGCCTGTTGACATACCACACCACAAAATTACAATTTCCTGTAAGAGTGCTATAGTGAGGATCAAGATAATGATCCCATTTAAATTAATTAAAAAAACTTTGAAGGTCCTAGTGGTCCCTAATGATGAAACTTTTGCTCAAGTCCATTTGCAAACTATGTGATGCACAGAAGCTTCATATTCACTCAGAGCAGCCTGGTGTAACAGACACAGGCACACAAAAGAACTGTGAAAACCCATGGGGTTCTCTGACCAGGGACATCTTGAAAGAATAATTTGCCTTTGTGAACCCAGGAGATGTTTGCCCATAAAGTGACTATAAAAGAAGCTACACCAGGAAGAGGCATTATTCTCTATGTGTATGATTCGAAATCCTATACAGCTGTCCTTATAAAAATAGAAAAACAGCAAGAACAAAAAAAAAAAAAAAACCAAAAAAAACCAAAAAGCAAATACTTACTTTAAACTAAAAGAGAAAAAGAAACAGAACAGGAACAGAACAGGAAAAAATATTAATCACTTAATGAATAACAAACAAAGCTTCTCATAACAGCAGAAAAAAATGAGTCTGTCACGTTTGTTTCAATTGTGCTTGAAATATATCTGTATTGCACCTCTCATACAAATATAATTTTTTTTCTTTTAATTTTCAATTTAAGTTTGTCTCCTAAAACTAAGCATGCTTTGCACTTAATTTAAACAAAGTAGTTTAATTACTTCTACTGGCACTAATTTATAGCCTTTAGCTTCTTGCTAATTAAGAATCCTAATCACTGTTTCAGTCTTCTCCATCATACCTCTATCACCTGGTGTGATTCATACCTGCTGATTCCCCTAGGCACTAAAGCCATACATCAGAAAGACATTTCCTAGGATAAAAGTAAACTTTTTAAGTATTTAAGAATTAAATCAAGTATACTTATATGCCAAAATTTTATCCTTACAAGTTTTAAACAAAACATTCACAATTCCTGTATTCTACAGAAAGTCAGTGCTCTGAAAAAGTTTGCAGTTCTGCTTTAAGAGACTTTTGACTTCTAAACCAAGATGTTTTCAACAGTTTTTCATTGATTTGCTAGTTCTTGATTGAAAATGAAAGGTCAAGAATGGTAAAAATCCAGACTACCAAAAACACCAATACCAAAACCCAAAGAACATCAATTCTTACTGATAAAATTTAAATAAAGGAAAAAATTAGCAATGGGAAAAAAAAATTAATTTCAGACAGAATTTTTTTTTTTTTTGCTATTTATTCATTTTGTTTGTTAGCTCCTCAAATTTCCACACTCAAATAGTCGAGTTCAGGAGAATATAAGGACTTTTCAAATATTGCTATGATAAGACTTGGACCTGCTGTGGTTTAATGCATTTAAGGTTTGTAAGGGTATTACTGTATTCTTGGAATAGAATGTACTGTAGTTAATCCTTTGTAGTTAAGTTTCTAATTTTTCACAAGCATAAGCACTATGAGGGAAAAAACTCAGCAATAATGAAAAGTAAAGCAGAATCAACATTGATTTTAAAAATGAAAATACAGGATATCCTAAAATAGGACAACACCACATTTCTTGCTGAAATCCTTAAAATGTTATTATCAGGGCTGTTTGGGGAGGGTGGGCTAGGCAATAAAACATTTCCAATTCTTCTATATATTTTTTTTTTTTTACTTTAAATAATAAATTGTAATATACAGTCCTTTCTACCCATAAGGAGTTAGAAACAAATGAAGAGATGGCTTAAAACAGGTGGGACAGGTTTAATGCACCTAGATTGAATTGCCATTCTTACCAAACAAAAGAATAGAAACTTCACCAGCACAAAGTACACTGGAATAGGCCAAAATTTACAGAAAATCCTTTTTAGATGTCAGTCTTGATTTGAAAGAAATATATATATATTTGAAAGCTATTTCTATAAAAACACAGCAATGAAAATCTAAAATGAAAACATTTAACTGTTAATAAAGACAGTAAATCTAAACTGGATAAATGGAAGTAAGGCTTAGTTTGCTTAATTATAGCTAAAAAGATTAACTGGCAATTTTCAGTTATTTTATTATTTCTTACAAAAACCTAAATCTTCACATGTGTTACAACAAGACTTCCATAACACTCATTTTGAAGGCACACTGAAATAAGAGAAACCCCCATTTGAATAAATGCTATTACACTTGGTAGAACTTTACTTTTCTCATTTACTAAATTTACATAATTCTACACTACCACATGTGGGTGGAGTAGGAGTTCAAAACAAATGAGTCAATATTTTTCTTCAGGAAAAATACCATTAGCAGAGCATTCATGAGCAATCATATAATCACAGGCAAGTGTCCCAGACCCATAATATATGACGACAAACACGCTTCAAAGAAATATCTCAGACAGAGAAAAAGCTCTCAGTATGGAAAAGCTATGATGTTATTCCAAGAACAATGAACTTAAGCTTGACAATTTTCCTGCATACAGTTATAACACAGTCTCTTCTCAGCTGTAAAATGAGTTTATTTACATTTCTATTCTGAAAATTTTTACATCTTTTGCCTGGTCCTATTTGAAGCTTTTCAGTGTAAGAACTTTCTCTTAGCTAACATCTAGCTAACATTTTAGCTAACATCTACCTCAATGAGTTTCATTATATTCTGTTAAAGAACAGAAAAGATACACTAAAAGCACAAATTCCCATTGTAATATGTTGGAAGAGTTCATACTCCAAAACTAAACAAGTTTAACACCAAAGCTGCCCTTTATTTTTTCTTACCATTTCTTGTATGCAGGAATTTATGCATAACGCCAATCGAAAAGAATAGTTTAAATAGATTTTGTTCTGTAAAAATCTACTGAAATTGAATTCACTATAAAATTTCTAGCTCATGTTTTGCATGATAAATTTGGAGAACATCTTTCTGTCAAAACTATTGAGAACATTTTGTAGTAAATTGTCCTGCTGTTTGACAGAAAGCATGTACAACTGCAGCCAGAATGATCACTGAACCGAGTTCAACACAGAGTCAGCAGTGACTGCACTTGTTTCAGTGAAGCTACTTTACCACCACCTTTCAAATAACTAAGTTTTTGTGCCAAACAACAAACATTCTAAAATGGTGGAAGCCTGGATGTGAGCAGACAAGTAAGGGCTTAATCCTGCAATGGAAACAGCAAGTCCTTGTCAAATGTCACTTCTCTTTGTCATCCCTTACTTATCCCTTATCCCTGTGAATCTTCTGTAGCCTTGCAGCCCAGAAAACATCATATTGCTGCTGCTAGGAGCAAGCCACACTGTCTTTGAAACCACCTTTGCATGGCCTTGGGACTGACACCTGCCAGACTTGCTTTGACTGGGCTTGTCTTGGTCTGCCTGGAGCTTGGATTTAACTCTTCTTGGTGGAAAAACAAATTTTATAAGGTTCAGGTGGTTACAGCCTGACTTGTATTTGAATAAATTTGTGGAATATTCATAATTTTTACAGTCAGGAGTAACAACTCATTTTGTGAAGACAGAAATATTAGGCCTAGTGTAATGGTGTAAGAGAGTAACAGAAGCATGATATGATGATAAAGATCTTGACAGTGAGTAGTGAGGTGAAAAGATGAGACAATAAGAAAGTGGATCCTTTAAGACACCCCAGGACCAAAATAAATAAAATAAAATAAAATAACGAGTTAAAGGAATGCAGACCTGGAAACTGGGCAAAACCAGATGCTGGTGCAACAAAGAACATTAAAAAATAGCACCCTCCAGTGTGTTAAGACACTCGAATAGATTTGAATGCAATGTGAATTTGCAGACTGAAGAGTTAAACTAAAGTATTACATAGAACATATTATAATAGTACCAAGTGAGCACTACAGTGAGGAAGAAGAAACCATCAATATAAATATCAGTTCTCCTGGCAGAGGACAAAGGAATACCCAGTGCAGACATCAAACTCTCCCAGAAACTACTTGTGATAGTGGTGGTTCACCAACAGGCACAGGACACAGAAAAGCAAGGGAATGAATGTGACACTAGTTGATAGTAGGTAGTTCAATTCAAAAATGAATTGGAACTAGTAGATAGTAGGAAGTCTGTGTGAAATAGTAAGTTATTTTTTCCCCTTTACTAGCATCCTTTCCCTTATTTTCTTCTCTCTTTTTTCTGTATTAAATAGATCTGGACAAAAAAAATAACTCTTTGATTAGACTGATAAGTTTTAAAATACACTAAATTTGTTATTTTTCACGTAATATGTGTTGTTCTGGGCAATAACAAGACAAAGAGTACAACACCTTCCCAAACTTGTATTCTGACCTTGTTCACAAGACTGAAAGTCTCCCCTTTTTCATCTATGTCTTCCCTTGTGCTTCTCAGTGTTCAAGGTCCTGATCTCTAAAGTACTCCAAAAATAATGAACTCAGATTTGGAAGCCAGATGACCCCAAACAACTGACCAGAGTATCCAACTAGTTAAATTCAGGTTATTCTGGCTTCCTTTATTCCTGATAAAGTGACATGAGTTCTACTGAATTCAAAACAAATTTCTCACTGACCCTTTCAGTGTAGATTCAGTCTCTTTCTTGTCAAACCTAATTTTCATGAATATATAATTGTTTAGGTTTTTTTCTTAGACAACAAATAATATCTCTCTCTCCCAAACAACCCACTTCCACGTTTGTACATTAGTTTCATGTTGGAGGCCATAAAATCTGACACAGAATGTCACTTCAGTTCTTCTGGAACAGATATGTCTGTAACCAACTGTTGTGAATCATAATGTCATGATTACAAAGACGTGCTGAAGATGTGGTATGTCCCTTCATAGTAGAGAAAGAAGAATATTTTCAATACAGCCTCTAATTACTTTTATTAGAAGTTACTTTTGAGGAATTTCCACACAAAAGGATGACCTTATTACAGTAAATCACAATTTTAACATGTTACACCTTTGCTTAAATTTCAGCTTCTGACCTACTATTCATATTACTGTCCTTTATTCTAGACTCATGTCAAAAGCAGTAATGATCATCTCAGGATATACTATTAAAAGAAAAAAAAAAGACTTGTTTGAAAGTAAAAATTAAATATGATCACAACACATGACAATCAGAAAGAGATCAGATTATTATGAAACAAATTACATGTAAACTTTGTTCTGTATTTTCATATTTCTTGAAGATGTTGAAACATAGTTGATTTTCAGAGCTACTCTCAGAACTGAAAGACAAATCACCCAAGCCAAAACTATGAGTCTCCACAGCCTTCAAAGAGTAGACAACTGACCTCAATCTCTCTTCCTGGATATAAATCATCAGATACAAGTACTTCTATCTTCTGCCTACTGCAGACCAGTGAATATAATTTTTGCTTTTTGTAGTCCTGACAAGGCTCTTCCCTGGGCTCAGAGCAGCAGTCTCAGGGCTGGCCTGGGCTCACCTCAGCCAGAGCTGGGCTGGGCTGGTTTCAGCTCTGCCTTGGGACTGGGTGCCTGGTGCCTCCCCTGCCTGAGCCTGAGCTGTGCCAGTGCCTCCATGGGAAAGGACTGGAAACAGTTCTTTAGTTGCTGTCCGAGAAACAGGAGCCCAAGGGAAGGCTGAGCAGAGGGAGGGGGCTTTGGGGTCCATGGTCATGCTCTGTAGGGAGCAGCCAGATAGCAGCAGGGTGGGAAGGACATTGACACAAGGAGGATCAGGCTCTGCTCTGTGAAGGAAGCAGATCAACCAAAATCAACATCTAAATCCCCCCAGCAAAGAGGAGTGTCCTGAAGTTTTCCTGTGATGCCTCCCACCACCCCTCTGCCTAAGGAAAACTGACACGATTGCCACAGAGGAATGCTGGAAAGGTGACCACAGCACCTGAAAAAAAGGCCAAATTTTGCAACATTTCCCATACAAAAATTTTAAAGAGTATTTTGATTAGAAATACTTTGCTGTATTAATTTAGACTCATATTTTTGAACATGCTTGCTGTCTTTTTAAGTTGCTAAGATTTAAATAGAACAGTAGTAAATACTTGAGTCCATGTTAAAGTATGTTTCCTTCTGCCCAGAATAACATTTTGACTCCAAGAGATCATCACTTATTTTTGGTACAAGAGGAAAAAAAAAAACCAAAAAGAAAAAAAAAAAACAACTCAGCTGAAATAATTAACACTTATAATGAACAGTCCTGCCTACACCCCTAAGGTGGAGCCTCTAAAGGTCTGCTTCCCATCAGCCCATCTCTCTGGGGGTGAGTGTTCACCCCTCTGTTTTATGTTGATCAGAGGTTTTGGTACCACACACCCCAGGACTGACTTCCTGCCCTTGGGGGTGGAAACCCTGCCACAGGCAAAGCACCCCGGCTCCTCCACAAAGGGCGAGGGTTGGAGTCATTATCATTCCAGGCTCCCACATGGCAAATAGTAACTAAAAACCCTGCTGGGTTAAGATACTGCCTACATACAAATGAAAAGGAAACTCTAAGTTAGAATGGCATCAGCAACAGTAACAAACTTCTACAAGACCAAGTACAAGCAGTACAAAATGTAACAAAATGAGTTTGGGAAAGCTTTTAATGAATATGTGCTCTCAGCAAAGCATTAACTTACTGTGGGCGCAGAAATACTTTTCATTTAACCTTCATGGAGTAATGTTCTGTATTTGACAGTTAGAGGGAAGGAATGGCCATGAATTCTCATATTTCTGGTGAAACGACTCAGACCTTACATCTATAATAAAGTAATAGATATAGTCATGTCCCTTAACACCAGGATCTAGCATGCAGAATCTACTGTGACACATTGACCATATCTGTGCAGAACTACCACGTGTAACTAATTCTAATTTAAAATGTATAAATGAAAAGTGACATAAAAATCTGTGGCTGTTTAGCCTGTATATGCTAAAGATATGAGTACACATAAATAATTAAAATCTAGCCTTGCTGTTAGACACCTGTTTCTTGAAGCATATTAAAAATTAAAGGAATACTATGGATGACAGAAGGAAATTACATGTTTGCATAAGAGCAGTATGACAGCAAGAGGGAAAGTAAATGAGTTTTTAATTCCAAGGGCTGCACTTATTTTAGCCAAAAGTTGGTTTTGGTAATTCGGTAGAGTATACTAATTTTCCTCTGGGCTGCTTTTTCATAACTTTAAGTATTGACCTTCTGGACTAGATAATTAGCTACTTATCTCTCATTTAAGTAGTTACAAAAGTTTCTATCACAGTAAATTTCTTTTCATGCTATGGAAAATATGTATTGTATTTAACAGAGCAATATTACTATTCAATATGTATAAACCCTGGAATGCAAATATTAATACTTCTATTAACTGAAATGACTAATCAATAGGAAAATGTACAATGATGCAAACACTATATGTGTCCCACTTACCCACAGATATGGATTCTCCAAACTCTCATCAGAACTAATCCCAGGAAAACCTCTGTGTTTATGCAATGATACATTGCATATGAAGGATCAAGGACCAAAGTTGATTTCAGTCTCTTCAAAAGACTCTTTGAATCACTAGTCTGAGTTCTTGTGAGCCTTATGCACTTTTTTTGTTCCAAAAATCCCTCAGTCCCTTGTTCCACTGGGGTTCAGTTTCAAGAGGGACAAGGGGTGCCTTCAGGGGTTTAGTCACTCCTTTCTCCAGGGGCTACTTCTCAGAGAAGTACTCCAGCAGACACATTTAAAAAACAAAGTCCCTGACATACAGCCTAAGTATACTATTCTCTTTTGGTCATCTCTGTTGAGGCTTGATTAATTTACAAATGCACTTAGTAATTTTTATCAACAAGTGTACAGAAGTCCTAGTAAATCTAACCTGCATAAATTAGCTGGCATCTTCTTTATGTCTTTAGGCTTAGCCTAAAGACAGTCTTGTTCTTTCTTCTTCTGACTCATCCTCTTGTTGTTCCCAAATCTTATTTAATTTTTCAGCATTGAAAACATATCAGATATTCAGGGTAGGATTAAATTTATGGATTAAGATGGCCAAATCCAGGTTTTTATTTTAAAACTGTTGCACAGACATGCAGACAGCTACATGTCAGTAAGCAGAATGGCATCCCCTACCAAGGAATAAAGAGTAAAGCAAAGAGCAAAGTTTCCATAAATGAGAACCCCAAACATTATGCCTGAAATCTCTATTTCCTTTTGAGCTATGAATGAGAGGAGGAGTAGAGGGAATTCAGCTAAGGCACTGTTCCTCAGATCTCCCTTACATGTACCTAACTCTGCATATCTCATCTCAATATTTTAATTTCCACAGGAGTAAGGGAATATTTCACTTCTTCTATAGACACTAAACATCACCAGAAGAGAAGGATGTAAGAGGTCTCCAAATACTTTATTTCAACATCATTTCTACCATTGTCTTTTCCCTGTTGGATCTTCTTGCTCTATAAATAACTCCATTACTACACAGAAATGCCAGTAGCATGTGTGAAATTTGCAGGTTTCAGTTTTGGAGAGAAATTGCAAAATAACAAATAAAAAAAAAAAATTAAACAAAAGCAGATCCTGTGCTATTACTATGCTTCCTATCTTTGCCAATGAGCACAGGAGTGAAATTACTGCCTATCTTCAAGACTGAGAAGACACACTGGTAAATGTCCATATAAATTTCCTATCTTTAACTACAACAGACTCTCAAGAATATTTATTTATTGAACCTAAATGTTCAAATACTTAAAAATGGCTATTTACAGCTTAAAAAACCCCTAATACCAGCCTTAAGTGAACTCGTGTTAGACGCTTTTATCCAAAGTAAAATGTTGTCCAATTTCTAAAAAAAAAAAAAAAA